>QAPG01000999.1:0-12483 GCA_004366825.1 Colletotrichum spinosum
AACCCTAATTATAGATTAATTTATAATTATAATAATATTAATCCTTTTAATTTATTTAGGTTTATAGATTTAGATTAGATAAGAAATATTAATAATAGAAAATCTACTTTAGCTTATATATTTTACTTAGACTTTTATAATATTATAAGTTATAGTTTAGCTAAATAAAAAATTATAGCTTTATCTATTTGTAAAGCTAAGTATATAGTTTTAGTAGATACTATTAAAAAAGCTATTTACTTATATAATAACTATAGTTTTATTAATAAAACCTTAGGATTTAAAACTATTAATAAGCTAATTATCTTTATAGATAATTAATCAGCTAAAAAGCTTACTGAAAATGCTGAATTCTATAAAAAAGCTAAATATATTAATATCTATTGATATTATATTAGAGATCTTTTTCGTAATAATTAGATTAATCTCTATTATATTAAGATAAATGATAAAATTATTGATCTTTTAATAAAGTTTTTAAGCTGAGTTAAGTTTAATAATATTATTAAGAGGATTCTATAGAATAATTTTAATATTTAGCCTTCTTATAAAAGAAATAGTCTTAAAAGTCTATTTTCTAAGGATTAATCTTTTCTTTTAAACTATTTAATTAGTTCTAAGTTTTTCTGATTTTTCTTTATTTATTTTAAAGTCTTTTCCTTCAAACCTTTTTGATTTTAGGTTTTTCAGATTTTAATCTTTAATCTTTTGAAGTTTCTCTATTTTTCCTATATAACTTTTAGAGTTTTTACTATCTTTTAAGCTATAAAAGATTTATTTATTCTATATACCTTAAGGGGGGATATTAGAGTTCTAGTTATTTAGCTATTACTTATATTTATCCTAATAACCTATTTTAGGTAAATAAAAGCTTAAGTATTTTTTATTACTCTTATAACCCTATATTTTCTATTTATTATAGAAAATTAATTATTAGAGTTAAGGTTATATTACTTTAATTATTTATACTTGAAATTGATCAAACTATAATATTAGAATATTTAATAAACAGACTACTTAATAACCTAAGTATAATAGAGCTGAGAGGTCTATATAATATAAAGTTAACCTTTCTGAAAATAAATTCTATTTAGATATTAATATTATGAAGTTCCCTACTTCTTATAGAACTAGAACCTCCTATTATTATTACTATTTATATTAATATCAGTACTATTTTCAGATATTATTCTGAATGACCTATTCTTTAATAATTAAGAGTTATTAATTCCCCTTGACCTTTTACTAGTTACTTATTACTAGTTTAATATAGGTTATTCTATTGAAGAATAAAAGATAGTATTTTTAAAATTAAAGCTAGATATATAATGCTATTACATATTTATAGAGAAGTAACTTATTCATATTTGATTATAATTATAGAAATCTAAGATTAGGATTATTTAAAGTCAGAAGGCTTAAGGCTTTTATAGATAGTTTAATAATACAGAATCTAACTCAAAATCTTAGATTTTATAAAGAAGCAAAATGTATAAATATAAGATATTACTTTATAAGAGATTGTATTAGAAGTAAAGGTAGCTTTGTTTATTATACAAATGTAGAAAATAATATAAATAACATTTTAATTAGATTTTCAGGTTTGATTAATATTAAACGAGTTTTATTTAAATTCCAAAAGGGAATATTCTAAAGGTGTTTCTATTTTACTTTCAATAAGTTTGAACCTTTATAACTTTATATAAATCTTTCTCCTTTTACTTTTTATTGAACTTTATAACTTTGCATATAGGTAAACTATATACTAATGAAATATATTTTATAGAGCTTTATATATTCAGCCTCTCTACTTAATAGGTAGCCTTATATAGGATCTAGTAAATAATCTCTATAATAGAAAGATACCTAGTCATATATTATAACTTCTATATATCTCTATAAACTAATATAATTAAGAAATACTTAGAGGTATAACTATTAATTGAAACCTAACCTTAATTGAGAAGTTAATATAAACTTCATAATTGTTATAAAATAAGTAGTAACAGATAGTTAGTACTACCCTTTTAAGCTAGGCAAACCATTTTGTAGTACTATAAGTAGCTAAAAGTAGTCTTATTTTATGAATACAGATATATAGAAAAAGAAAGCCCCGACATGTAACTACTATTTACAGGTATTTATAGTAATAGAATAGCTCATTATATAACTATACACACTTACATAATATTTAGAAATATTCTATAACAATACTAGTCTATATAGAAAGTGATAATTTAACATCCTAGTAGTAGCTTCGAAGTATTAGATCTATTATAATAATACTTATAATATTAACATATCCTAGGAAGACACTAATAATACTACTCATATACCTTAGTAATACTAATTATAAATATAGAAAAAAGGAATAGACTGAGACTAGCTAACCATTCTTTGAAGTATAAATTAACAGCTATCTATAATAGCACTCTTACTTATAATAATACTACTAATAATAATAATAATAAGAACTACTTACTATCATTATACTTAACCCTTATAACTTTAATATCAGTATTAATTATATAGAGATTCTTAATAATTATATATACTATAACTACTTTTATAAGAATTTTAAGAAACTAGCTTAATATAAGAATAGCTTTACTAGTTTCCTTAACGTTCTTAAGATAGCTATAATTATATTTGACTTCAATATATTAGTAAAAGATAAAGCTATTAGTACAACTAAAGAAAATCAAATCAATAAAAAAGAATCTAACACTTAAGAGCAAGATATCTAAAAGTAATTTTAAATACTTTAACTATATCTTAGAAGTAATCTTTTAGGTATTCCTTTATTTTAAAAAGATATATCTATCGAAGTCTACTTATTATAGAGGCTATTATTAACTAATTGTAAGAAAGGCTGAAGATAGTACTTTTATAACAACCTAAACTTAAATATATCGTATTATATACTATCATTATAACCTTATTACGCTTAAAGATAACATTTAAAGACCTGAAGTAACTCTAGCTATAGCCGTTAGTATGACGTAGGTTAGGATATAAGTCCTAGCCGGGAGCTAAATATTCTCTATATGAAGCTAAAGACTTGTAAAATATAGTTTATATAGAGATATTTGACTTATTCTAATATATAAAAAGACTTCTATTTCTATAATTCCTATAGAACTAATAAAGAATTCTATGATAATTCTATATGAATAGATTATATAGAAACTACTATATAAATATATATTTATTTTACCTTTCTACTCATAATAGTCCTTAAGGAAATAAAATAAACATATAGAAGTTAATTCTTTTATAAAATATCAGAGGCAGTTCAAACTATGTATGTTATAATTATAATGCCTTATATAGTATAGTTATGATAATCAATATATTATAATTATACTATAATATATACTACACTTCAGCTTATATGATATAATTACAATGTAATATATGCTTTAGTCATAATAGCTTATACATTATACTAAGATAAATATCTTATAATTATAATACTTTATTCACTATAGCTATAATAGCTTATATACTATAAGTATAATTAGAGTTCTGATAATACAACTAGAGTTTTAAAATAAACCTTCTATATAAAACCCTTAATATTTCTATGGAAAGAATTAAAAATAGTTAATTATATTATTAATTAGATTTCCAATACTCCTTCTATATAATCATTTTTATAGAAAGTATTTCGAACAAGTCTTCATATCAAGGAAGCTACTTTTATCATATTATATTGTCCTGATTCTACAATTATCTGCAGTAATAACTAAGCTATTAATTTATTTATCTATCCAGGTTCTTAAGTCAAAAAGGTAAATATATAGAAATCTGTTTTTATAAGATATTAGCAGTAGTTCAGGCTATATATACTATAGTTATAACGCTTTATATATTATAGGCATAATAACTAATACTCTATAACTATATTATAATATATACTATACTTTAGCTTATATATTATAAGTATAATATATTATATATTATAGCTATAGTTACTTATATATTATATTAAAGTTAATAAACTATAATTAGAATACTTTATATACTGTAGTGATAATAGTTTATATATTATTACTGTAGTTAGAATTCTAATAGTATAACTAGCACTCCAAAATAAATCTTCTATATAGAAACCTCAACATCTCTATAAATAAATATTAGAAATAGTTAATTATACTATTAATTAAATTACTATTCTTCCTTCTATTGAATCATTATTATTCAAAATATATCAAATAAGTCTTATACTAAGAAAACTACTTTTGTTATATTATGTTTCTCCGAATCTCACAATTATCTATAGTAACATTTTAACTCTTAATTGATCTATTTATCTATCTATTCTAATAGTTATAAGCTAGTATTAATATAATTATCATTTCTAAATAAAACTTATAGTTAAATTTATATAGAAAGTGAAGAATTAAGATATTATTCTAAGTATAGAATAAAAGTGATTAAATAGTAATAATATTCTATTTATTAGTTTGTTATATTATTATGTCTTCAAAGAAATATATGATATATATTTAAAAGTTATTTTAATCATTACGTTTACTTACAGAACTACTACTTATAGTAATTATGGAGCTATTGAGTAGATTACTATTTTTATAGTTAAACTTGAAGTGGAGTTTCTTTTCTTATTAAAATACAATATAATGTATCTAACCTCTATATAATAGTTTTCTAAGAAATTCGAATTGAAGTATAAGGATTAGTTTATTATATAAACGATTTCTAGTTTTATCATAACTACAATATAATTAATAAAGCCAATACTTTATTAATAATACTTAATTTCTATCTCAAGAACTTAATTATACTATAATAAAAATTCTTTGGCTTTTAGAGGAAATTTAAACTATTTAATATACTATATATACTTTAATAAAGTATTTAAAAATACCTTTTAGTATATACTATTTATAAGAACTATAGCTATTATACTACTTGATTATGAATAATTCTAATACTAAGAAACGACTTTAGGTTTTCATTTCCCTTAAAATAATATTTCTATTCAAAGTCTACTAATAATATAAGTATTTTAGAAGTATATTCTAAGAGGAAAGATAATTAATAATAATTAATCTAGTAGAAGAAGATCATATACTTCTTAAGCTAGTAATATGACTCTTCTATAGTAAGTTTAGAGCTAAGGTATTTATGATTTATTGTTAAGTAGTATTACTATAGGAGAAGAAACCTTTAAGAACTATATAATATTTTATTAAAATAGTAGATTTTGTTTAGTATTTAGTAACTTAGTAGTATTTCTATATTAGAAATTTCATTAAAAACTATATAATTAAAAATGTTGGTTATATTACATTAGAATAATTTAAGATTATAGTAATTAGTAATTGCTATAAGAACTTAAAGTAATATACTTATTAGATTAGCTATATAGGTCTTATAGTTGTTTTATAGCTATTAATCTTTATAGATGAATAGGCAAACTTTAATTTTTAAGAACTACTTATACTTATTAAGTTTATAAGTATAACTCTAGTGATACCTAAAGATTTTTAAACCTTTAATAAAAGCTTCACTTATTTTGTTTTAGTAATATAATTCAATATCGGTTTCAAAAGAAGCTTATTGAGCTATTATTATGGTTTCAATATATAGATAAATAAATACTACTAAGTAAGAAATAAGTTATAATAATAATTTTCATTCCCAGATCTCTAGAATAAACACTCTTACTCTTTTATATTTCACATACTTTTTAATATCTAATTTACTTTATAATCAAAGTCTTTTATTAGAACTTATAATATTTGTATCTTAGAAATCTTATAAAAGTTGGATTCTAAGGACGTTTTCTAATTCATTATTTATATCACTTTATCGTTATAAGTAAAAGTACCTTAGAAAGTCTTAAAATAATTAAAGAATATTAATTAAGAAAGTAATTTTAAATAGAAATCTCCTAGTTATTCTAATATAGTATTTTATCTATTTCTTATACTTAATTCTCTCTAGAAATACCAATATACTTTATTACTTTATACTATATCTATTTGGTTATTTTTATTTTATATTTCGAATAATATTTAAGCTCTTTACTTTATATATAGACTTCATTATAAATTTTATCTAATAATACCATCTTTACTAATACTAGCTTATAACTAGTCAAAATAATAATATCATTACTTATTATTACAAATAACTATATCCCTAGTTCTGACATTTAACTTTATAGTAGTAGAAGACTTTATAGTAATGATTAGAGAGAATTATAGTAAAGTTAAAGCTCAATACATATAACTAAAAGTAACTATATAAGTTATAGAATTAAGAATCTTTATAAACCTCTTAAAAATCGAATAGAATGAAATATTAAGAACTAAGTATTTTATAATTTATCATTTTTCTATAGGCTTTATAATAAAATTGAAATCTGTTTGAAATATATATAGCTAACTATAAAGACATAGTATTAAGATAGACATAGAGATATCTAATTATAATTATTATAATTAAAGTAATTAGTACATTGAATTGGATTTTAACAAGATTATTTTAAACATTCTAATTAATAAATAGTTTATAGATATTTAAAAGGGAATTGTCCAGTTATCTTATAAGTTATTATATTAAACAAGTAATATTAGAAATTAAGTATTACTTAGATAATACTTTAATATTGATATCTTATTATAATACTAATTATTAAATATTTTGAAATATTATAATAATATAATTATAATAGTCCTAAAAGCTATCGAATTATATTAGAAGTATCTATATCTATATAAGTATTATTTATATATTAGTTACATTCAATATACTAAGATTATTTACTAATAAGAATAAATCGGATTCTATTATACTCATTTAGAAATTATAAGTTAACTTATATCAATAGTAGAGAACTTTTATATTAATAATATAAAGTTTTANGATTCTATTATACTCATTTAGAAATTATAAGTTAACTTATATCAATAGTAGAGAACTTTTATATTAATAATATAAAGTTTTACCTTAGGGGTGGATAAGGTTTAATAGGAATATTAAAGTTATAGATATTGAAGTTATAATAAATATTTAAATAGAATGCTTATAGTTAGTAGTAATTAAATATCTTGAGATATTTAAATTAAATATTAATAGCTATAAGAATATATAAGTATAAGGTTATTATAGACGGAGCTATTAGTTATTTATTATCTATAAAAATGTTGATGTAAAATAAGTATACTAGGTACTATAATTATAAGGGGTTTAACTTTAGATTAATTAGAAGCTAGCAATAGTAGCTAGTAGGGGGGTAGGAGGACTAAAGTTATACTTTAGGGGGTAATATATCTACTAATAAGTATAGTAGAGAGCGAGCTATTAGCCCTTCTCATACTTTTATTTATATAAATAAGATTATAAAAGAGTATAATAGAAGACTTTAGAAAGATTATTGATATATATCTTATAGTTTCGCAAAATGCTTTATAAGTTTTAAGAGTCACTATCATATAGATATAACACATTCAATTACTATAGTTATCTATTTCTTCGGTAAAGATTATTTTATCAAACTCCTTACTAAAGTTTAAGTAAATGATTAAGTTAATGTTAAATCAATTTATTATATTCTTTTTATAATTAGTAAGAAACTTTATTAGACTTAAGTTATTTAAAGCTATTCTATCGAAAGGCTAAGAGGTTAGTGAAAAAGAAGGTTTTATGAGAAGAAATGTTATGAATCATTATAGTTTTATTTCTAAAGTAAGTTTTATACTTAATATGAGTTATTCAGAGTATAGTTGACTAAAGAAAATAATAAAACGCATCCTTTAAAATGTATTTGCTAGTTATGTTTCAGTTTTGTGTTAATAGTAAGAATAAAATACTTATGGTTATAAGTATAAAAGTGAGCTATATCTAGTTTAATAGTATTATTCTTCTCAGTAGGTCTATGAAGGTTCTAGTATAGTATTTACTAGCTTAAAAAGTATATTAGTATTTGTTAGAATAAATAGATAGGTAGGTAAATTAACAGTTAGGTTATTACTATAGATAATTGTAAAATCAGGGTAAATGTGATGTAATAAAAGTAGTTTTTTAATATGAAGACTTATTCAAAATGTTTATGATAAAGATAGTCAAATAGAAAGAGAAATAGTAATTTAATCGATAGTAGAATTAACTACTTCTAACTATTACCTATAGAGATATGAAGATTCTTATATAGAAGGTTTATTTTGGAATTCTAGTTATACTATTGGAATTCTAGCAATAGCTATAATTTATAGATTACTATAGTTATAATATATAAGGCGTTATAATTATAATATATATATATATTTATATATATATATATATATATTAAAATAATGTATAAACTATTATAACTATAATATAGAACATATTATAACTATAATATATCAACTAAAGTATACTATATAATATAATATAACTATAATATATTGACTACTATAGTTATAGTATATAAAGCATTATACCTATAGTATATATAATTTGAACTACTTCTAATACCTTATAAAAAGTAAAGCTCTTTACATTTACTACATTTACTTAAGAACTACTAGGAATGGAAAGTTAGAATAAATATCTATATATGAAGCGATTTCCATATAATTTATTGATATAGAAATATTAAAGAACTTCTTATTACTTCTATTAGAATAATAGAAAATAGAACCTCCTTATATATTAGAATAAATCTAATATCCCCCATAAGATATATTTTACTAAAATAAAGCTTATTTATATAAAGACTTATAAAACCTTGTTAGAAGTAAAAAAAAGAAAAAGTATATAAAATTATGGAACCTAAAACCTGAAGAAAGTAAAAAAAGAAGAACTTTTGAAATATCTTTTCTTAAAGTTTGTATAAACTCCGCTTAAATTCCACTAAAGCTAAAAGCTCAGTTAAAGTATTAATTATATTATATTCTATATTTATATAATATATAGAAATAGGTTTATCTCTAATAAAACTTCTGATAAAATAACATTTTATATGTATATATCTTACTTTTTTATAAAGTTCAGAATTTCCAACTAGCTTTCGTACTCTTGAAGTATTTATAAAACTCTTAGGGTTTTTTATTTTTAAATAATTCTAATATCAAATTCATATAATTATAATTATAATGTAAATAAATTACATCTTTATAAATATCTAATAAAACTATATATTTAGCTTTATAAGTAAGTAAAGCTACTACCTTCTATTTTATAATAAGATAACTTACAATATTACTATTTCTTTTTAAATAGAGAATATAAAACGAAATAGACTTTCTATTACTTAGATTTCTTACCTAATTTAAATTAGTATATCTTATAACATTTCAAATATAGTATATATCTTTACAATTATAAATAAATCTATAGTTTTTATTATCATTTAAATAATTCTATATAGAGTTAAAAACTAAAGAATAAGTCTTATCTAAATTATAAGTAAACTAAGAATAAATCATTATTATAAGAGTGGTATTAGATCTTATATCTAGAGCTAAATATAATAGAGCTTTTATTTCTCATTAAAACTTTGAAATATTAAATTTCAAAACCTTTTTCTTATTTTTAAGTAATTTGAAGTTATTATCTATAGAAGCTTTAAAGCTATAAATACTTTCTCTTTTATAGGTTTTAATTAGTTTCTTAGTATATTTATTTTAATCTATAATAACTATTTTTTCCTTTACGTTTATAGATAAACTATATTCAAGAAAAATAGAAAGTATTTCTAAATTCTAAATCTTTACTTTTCTTTTGAAAGAATTATATATATATAATTAGCCGTTCTTTACTTATTAGCAACTAGTAACATATAATCTATAAAGAAGGTAAAATAACTATATAAAAATCTTTATTCAAACTAAAAACTAATTTACTATAAAGAGAGATATTAAATCTATCAATTAATCCGGAGGGTAATATACGCTATACGTAATCTTGCTATACGGGTATAAACTAGTATTCTAGTTATTTATTCTTATTATTATTATATAATATAGTACTACATATTGTATAAAGCTCTAGATCTATGGTATAGTAATTACTTACTAATTACTATATATTTAGCTATAGCTAGCACTAGATACTTAATACCTATTATTAGTAAGATATAGAAAGTATACTACTATATATATAGTAATATATATCGTTATTATATACCTTATAGTATAGTATAACTAATACTTATAACTTTTCCTTTTTACTATATACTTTAGTACCTATCTATTTTCATAAAGAAATAGTAGTTTTAACGATCTACATCCTTTTACCTTAATAATACTTAAATACTTATTTATCTACTCTATTTAAATTACTAATTCTTCTATTTAGATAGTAATAGAGTTTAAATTAATAAATTGCTTAAGGGTATAGTTTAATATACTGTTTATAAAAATATTAGTAATATTATTATCTCTATTAATTTACTATACCTTATGAAGTTTGTAGTACTTATATAACTATTTTAATATTATAATATCAAGTATAAAGTATGTTCCCTTAGTAGTATTAAGTCTTATAAAGTATTTATAAAGTAAGTATAGGTTAGTATATATAATAGTTAGAACTTTAAGGAGGTTTTAATATTAGAACACTTTCCTAAGTAATATAATAATAGTATAAGTAAAATCTATACTAGTTACTATAGCGTAAACATTTAAGGTAAGTATATTCCTAGTAATCTTTTGAATTCTTTTAGAAGAATAATATATAAAGTTACTATAAAAGTTAAATTCGCTATTATTAGTAGTAGTCTTTTAGCTAAAGATTATTATAAATTTTAACTAAGATAAAAAGTTAGTATTATTAGTAAATAAACTGTTGATAAAAATATAGAAGTATACTTTAGAAAGGCTAAGTAGTATGAAGTTAGAATTATAATTAAAGTATTTAATTTACTATTTAAAGTATTTATTAAGTATACTAGTATTATTACCTAAAAGTTATTATTCTTATACTATATAAGAAAGGTTAAATAGTATTTCGGATTAGCATATTAAAGCGAAGTATACTTTATATATATATCTTTCGATATATACCTTCTTAGGTATGTTAGATGTTGTATATATATTAATAAAAGTGAGTTTTTACCCTTAGTATTTTTAATATAAATAGAAGGTATTATTAACAGATAGGATATTTCTATTCAATTTTAGTAGTATTACTTTTAAGAAGACTATTTTGGGTTTTACTTTAAATAAAGCCTTTTAGAGCTTTTTGTCTTTATAGTATGAGAAGGTAGTATCTAAAAAGCTAAAAGTATTATTAGTTTATGTATTTATAAGGTTAAATATATTATTTGTAACATATAAAATAAGGAGGTATAAAGTATATATTAGTATTACTATTTATAATTACTTTTTATAGTATTTAGAATAAGTTACCTACTAGTAAGTATTAATATTAATAAGGCTATATAGTAGTTTAATAATAATTATAATAGAATTTCGAAAGTATTAGTCTTTAAAGTATAGGGGTAGTTTAACTATAATATGCTTTATAAATTCTACTTTAACTTAGGTATAAACTTATATAATATTATAAAACTATTTATTATATTATTATACTAAACGAAAATAAGAATTATTGCTAAAATTAACTATTCGTTACTTTATTAGATTATTAGTAATTATATTAATATTTCAAACTTACTATTATTTCTAAAATCTTAGATTATAAGTCTAAACTTCTTATATATTTTATTAGTATCCNCTATTTATTATATTATTATACTAAACGAAAATAAGAATTATTGCTAAAATTAACTATTCGTTACTTTATTAGATTATTAGTAATTATATTAATATTTCAAACTTACTATTATTTCTAAAATCTTAGATTATAAGTCTAAACTTCTTATATATTTTATTAGTATCCTTATTGTTGATTCTATTAATAATATAAGACTTGAAATATTTTCAATTTTCATAAAGAAATAAAGTTATATTAAATAGTCTCTATAATACTATTAGTAATAATATTCTTAATCCTTTTTAATTGATTTTTTAAATAGTAGACTTAGTATTATAATAATATTCTTTTTATAGAATTTAAGCATTAGTACTATATCTAATTGTCTTTTTGCTATTAGGTATACTATAAAATAGGGTTTCTAGTTGAAATCTTAAGAAGATAAGTTACTTCTATATATTATAAGATTTAGAAAGATAGAGCTTTTATAAAATATTTCTAGTTAGAATAGTATATTACTAACTATTTAAATAAGAGGGAGATTATTATTATTAATTATTATAGCTAGAATATCTTATAATATTTATTATATATTTAAATATATAGAAATAGTTATAAATATTCTTATAGTAGCTATATAAGATTATAGGCTTCTTATTACTACTTAGTTATTACTTAAGTTTTATATAAGTCAAAAATAGAATATAGAGTTAATATTTATAGTTTTAAAAATATTATAACAATATATAATATTCCTAGTTCTTATTTAAATATTAGTATAAAAATTAGTAATTAGAAGTTTCTAATTAA
>QAPG01001000.1:0-12059 GCA_004366825.1 Colletotrichum spinosum
AGTAGTTAATTTATCTAGAGTATTAACTAATAATATATATTTAGTAGTATAAAAATTACTATATTTATCAATAAATAAGTTATTATTATAATTATACCAATTATAATTAGTATAAAAAACTAAAAAAAGATAGTTTTTAATTATAAAGAATATACTCTCTTTATATAAATACTATTTATAATCTTTTTTAACTTGTAAATTTAATGAAGGAATTTCTATAGATATAATAGACGTTTTATTAAAGTTCTTAATACTATTCATAATCTTATTAAGATAAGTTATAAAAAGACTACTTAGTTCTTTATTAAGAGAAAGATGTAAATTACTGTTATTATTATTAACTTTATTAAGAGGAAGAGAATAATTAGTATCTTTAATAGAAGTAAAACTTCTACTAAACTTAATAATAACTAGATTCTAAGAAGAGTTATTAGAATTAAGTTACTTAGACTTATTCTTTTTACTAAGTTGATTAGACCTAGTAGTTATAATATTACTAAAAATGGATTGTTCTTCTTTTTATTAAGAATTAAATTGGTTTTTAAGAATATTTATATTTTTAGATCAAATACTATTATAAGTTTGAAAATTCCAAACTAAATGAATATTAAAACTATAAGTAATTATAATACTTTTTCTTACTCTTAGATTAAGCTTCTTAAAATACTTATTTTTAACCTCATAGTAATAGATACTACCCTATATTCTTATACTACGAATAAAAATATCTTTTTATTTTTTAATTCATATAGAGTCTTAAATTTAATAGGAGAATAAAGTATTCTATTATAAATATACGTAGAAGTTAATATAACTAACTCCTAAAAGTATAAAAGTAAACTAAAGTTATAGAGAAGGATTCCAACTTTATTAATTATAATTCTTATAGCTTTCTCAATTAAACTACTAGGCTTATAAGTATAAAGTAGTCTTATGTTATAAATATTATTATTATTAAGATAAATTATTTCTATTTTATTATTAGAAGGCCTAAGGCTACTATCTATATTAACTTCTTCAATTCTCTTATTACAATTATTATTATTAACTTTACTAACAAATTCTTTTCAAGTTAAGAGAACTTCTTCTAAAGCTTTACTTTTTAATAACTTTCCTTACATAGATTTATTATACTTATTTATAAGTAAAATAAAGTATTTATAGTAGTTATATGTTTTTAGTAAAATAGATCTATATAAGTCTAAGTTAATATAATTAAGCTATCTAAACTTCTTAAAAATATTTAAATTTCTATCAACCTTATTAGTAAACTTACCTTTAAGATAAACTTTACAAATAAGTAGTTTATTACTCTTAGAATATTTATAATTAATATTATTTATTATATTCTTGATTAACTTGATAATATTCTTCGGTTGTATTAAAGGTCTCTAATCTATTTAAAGTTATATACTTCTCGGGGTCCTTTTAAAAATAGTTATATCTTATAGTTAGCTCTTATTTTATATATTCTATAGATAATACTAGTTCTGAGGAACTGTTTAAATAGAGGAAACTTTAAATAGTAGTAATGTAGTTAGTTAATATAATTACTAATAAATAGGGAAAGTATAAGCCTATCTATTATAATTACTTCTTTAAAAGATTATAGTTATATAATACTAATACTAACTAGCTAGTAGTACTTATTACTAGCTGTTAATAGTCGCTAGCTATAAGATAGCTATTAGTAAGAACTAATAACTAGTAGTAGTTACTATACGGTTTATATAATCGGAAGGTATATAGCTACTAGTCGTACTTACCTACTATAGGATTCAAACCTACTGCTCTTACTGTAATAGTAAGAGCTAGCTAGATATTAAACTACTACATCAAGCGGGACTTAATAATATTCTTAATATAATTTATCCTATTATATTATAGTTTCAAATTATTAATATTAGTAATATTAATATAAAGAACTAATTAATTTATCCTATTATATTATAGTTTCAAATTATTAATATTAGTAATATTAATATAAAGAACTAATTATTTAAGTTATATAAGAATTCTAAATATATAGAAATTATTAATTTTAGTTTTTGTAAGTAAGAGTTTATCTTATTTAATATTATATAATATAGGCTTATTCAAGAAGATAGATAATATTCCTATTAAATTAAACTTAGGTTAATATAATAGATTATTATTTAGTTGTAATATATAATTGTGGTTATATTGAAAGTCTTTGATCTATTTAAAGTCATATGCCTCTTAGGACCCTTTAAAGGAAGCTATACTTAGTAGTTAGCTCTTACCTTATAAACCCTATAGATAATACTAAAGCTAAGGAATTATTTAAATAGAGGAAACTTTAGGTAGTAATGATACGATTAGTTAATATAATTGCTAATAAATATGAAAGGTATATATAGGCCTATATCTATTATACTTACTTTTTTAAAAGATTATAGTTATGTAATACTAATGCTAATTAGCTAGTAATACCTATCGCTAGCTATTAATAGTTACTAGTTGTTAATAGTTGAGGGTAGTAGCTAATAGCTAGTAGTAGTTATTATATTTAGCTTATTCCTAATTTACTATAGTGTTTTGGAAATTAAAATACTTAAAGTCTTTTTAGTAAAAACCTTTTTAGAACATAGTTGAGTTAGAATTGTATACTTAAATTGTAATAATAAATAATAAATTATACAGTCTAAATATAAATTATTAAGAAGTATAATCTTTTCAAACTAGAGTAAAGCGCTTAAATATATATAGATAAAGCAGTTAGGGTTTGTATAAACTAGTATAGCTATATAATAGCATTAGTATTATACTTATTCTTAAATACCCCCCTAGTAGTAAAACTACTAGAAATACCTTTAAATCCTAAGTAATAAGTTATCATAAATAAAATAGGGTAAATAGCATTCTAAAATCATTCTTTGAATATTTAAATAAAATAAATTATTTATTATAATAAACCTATCACAATATATTATATATTTAATCATTTCTATAAGTATTAGTAGGAATATTTTACTAGCTCGTTTAAAAATGAAATAATTATTTCTTACTTTAATATATTAAAATAATCCTCTTATTATTTTTCATTACTACTTTGTTTCTTCTTACTTATATTAATATTTTTCATAGTCGCCTTCTCATACTTATAAGTAGTATATTTATTAATATAGATTCTATATATTAAATTTTGAACGAAAGAATATATATCAATTATTACTAATATTTTCACTATAAGATAAACCTATTCAAATTAAAAAAGAAGCTACTAAGACTGAAGCTTTATATAATATTATAATTAATCTATTAGTATATCTTAATCTAATCTTTCTATTAAATAAATCTATTTTAATTTTCACCTGATTTATCAATAACCTTAAGGAGATACCTCTTAATTCCAACTTAAGGAGTAATAGAAAAATGGGGTTTAAAATTATATTAGCTGTGTTTTATCTTTATTTAAATATTAATAATAAGAATGTTTAGATTTCAAATACCTTTTTTTACTTCTTTTAAAAAATCTATTTTGTTTAATACTTTTTAAGTCTTTTTGTTTCTTATAATATTATTAATAATTACTTTTTTCCTCTTTTCCTTCTTATTATAAATATTCTTATTAACTTTAGTACTTTTATTTATAACTAGTTTATTATTAAGATTTAAATATAAGTTACTAATATTAATAATCTTTATTTATTTCTTTCTAGTTTAAATAATAAGTAGTAGTATAAAGCTAAAGTATTATAATTTAAAGCTTTTATTTATTTCTATTTTACTGAATTTTCTCATTTTTATAAATACCCTCCCTTTTTTTCTACTATTCAAACTTCTTAATATATCAAAATCAAATAGTTATATTAAGAAGTTAACTACTATTTTAAAGAAATCTACTACTTTTAGTAGTTTTAAATATTCTTATAATTAATTTAGAAACATTCTTACTCCTAAGTTACGTTCTAAAAATAAAAAGGATAATCTAACTAGTAACTCTATAGCTAAGGATTAAGAGGAAGAACTTAAATCTATTATAAATAAAGAAGACGATAAAGAAGATAATATTAATAAATTAGTTGAATGTCTTAAGAAATATATTAAAATTATATTGAAGTTTATAAAGACGTCTATTTAAATTAGAAATTCAGAGGTTTTATCTAAAATAAATAACTTTAAATATTAATTTACAAATACTAAGTATTAATTAGTTAAATTAAATCAGAAGTCTAGTATTTCTAAAAAGTATTCTTATAAAGTCTATTCTATCTAAAAAAAGTAATTTAAATTAAACTATTAAAATATATAAAGATTATCTTCTTTAGAGAAAACTAATTAGTAATACCTAACCTATTTGAATTATTCTCTATATTATTTACTACTTAAGTTTTTCTCTCTCCTATAGAAGTTATTTATATACTATTAGTATTACAAATCAAGATTTACTTTCTATTTATTATTATTAGTATAAGTTTAAATTGAAAGAATCTTATATTTTAGTTTCTAATAAAACCTATAAGATATTTAAGGAGTATCTTAATATTATTTAGATTTTAAATAATAATAGAATAAGTAATTTAACTTAAAATTAAAACTTTAATTTTAATTTTAACTTTTTACACTTAAAAAACAAAAGGATTAGTAATATAAAGAAGCTATTCTAAATTATACTTTATGTTTAATAATAAAAAGAGTTTAAATTAGTTTTCCTTAAGCATAGAAGTATTTTTAATTTTACTATTAGAATTCTTATTATTATATAACGTACTATTATTTAACTATTTCAGATTTTACTACCTATCTAGCTATTTATTCTTAATTATATTTCTTAGTTTTTAATGATTTTATATAGATTTCTTATTATTTAAGCTTCTATATTTTTACTAGTTATTAGAAGATTTAGAGATAAGAGTTTTAGATTTTAAGTGATACCTAGTAGTTTTAGAAATTAGAGTCTTAGTTTTAATATTTTAATCAATAGTTCTAATAAGTTCCTTCTATTATTAAGATAGATTTCAGTATTAACTTCTTTTTTAGAAAATATAATTAATCTTTTATATTTCTTTAAATCAATCTTCATATACTAATTACTTCTTCTTACCTACTTATTCAGAATTCTAAATTTAGATAGTCTATTTTAAATTAGATATAAGTTTAAATAGAAAGCTTCATTGTTTATAAATAACTTAAAGAGTTTTACTACTTTCTAACTTTCCATACAAATATAATTAAACTTCTTTATTAAATAGTTAAACTTCCAAAATCTAGATTATTTTTATATATTAGTTAAATAATTAGGAATGACTTTCAAAAAACCTATTAATCTTTTTTCATTAGTCTTAAAAGTATTCCTTATAAGTCTATTAAAGTAAGAAATATTCTAAATTATTTAAACTTTACTCAAGTTAAGTCTTTTATAGGTCGATCTATTAGTATTATATCTATACATATATAGACTATTTTGAAACTCTTTTTAAATATTCTTAATATAACTATATTTATTAAATATCTATATCTTGAGATTTAATTAATAGATACTTACTATTTAAAATAACTAACCTAATAGTTTAATAGTTATTTTAATAGATTTTCTAAATATCTCTAAAGTTAAGCTTAATATCTTAAAATAGTCTTTTTAATACTATAGCTTCTTTTAAAATATATTTAAAACTAAGAAGTTCTATCTTCATTATTAATATTATTATAATACTTTATTAAGTAACTTTCTATTAGATTAATGATCTAAATAAAACAATAATATAATTATAACTTGATTTTTAAGTTAGTCTATAATTTATAAAAGAAGTATTTCTAATAATTAGGAATATTCAAAATATTTTATTAATACCCCTTAAGCCTCTAAATTATAATACTAAAAGTCTCATCCTACAGAAATATTAAATTATATAATTCACTATATTTTAGTATATTTAAGAAGGATTTATCAAGTATTTCAAAAGTTAAGTATATATAAATAAGACGTCTAGTCATACTATAATTCAAAGATAAAGAATTAAACTAACCTTTATTAAATAAATATAAATCTCTTTTAATATAATTTAATTAGAGTTTATAGTGAAGAATACTACTAGAAGTAATATTAATAGAATAAATCTATCTTTAAAATTAAAGGATTCTATAAATATAATAAAATATATATTATTAACTAAATATATCTTTTAATATTTATGAGTTCTTATAATTCGAACTCTTAAGAAATACTTAATAACATTTTATTCTTTAAATTTTTAAATATATCTTATATTTATAATAATTCTAAGAATGTCTTTTTAACTGCTTTATAATATAAGGGAAGAATATTATCTATATCAAATAAAATATAAATACCTAAATCCTTATTTTTCAATAGATAAAACTTTTATAAATATACCTTAAAGCCTAATAACTTTAATATAATATAACAAACTTTGTATTAAAAGAAAAATATATCTTAAAGTTTATAAAAAAACTTATTTAAGTTTTATATAATATCTTACTACTTTAAGTCTATCTAGTAATTGAACTATTATTAAATATTTATTAAGATCTCTTATAATATTTAGAAATATATTACTAATATTAATCAATAAGACTTTAAAGTTAAATTATATTATAAGTATTATAACTATTTAAAAGATTTAAATAGTTAGTATTACTATATATATAATGTATAATAAATTAACTAGTTATATATCTCTATATATATAAATATTTATTTTATATTATTTTAAGAAGCTATTTGTATCTATCTTATAAGTAAAAGCTTACTTAAAAAGAAAGAATTTAATCTTAATATTCTAATAATCTATTTCTTACTAAATATCTTTCTCTTTTAACTTTATAATCT
Organism: Colletotrichum spinosum; assembly: GCA_004366825.1. Classification (NCBI taxonomy): domain Eukaryota; kingdom Fungi; phylum Ascomycota; class Sordariomycetes; order Glomerellales; family Glomerellaceae; genus Colletotrichum; species Colletotrichum spinosum. Next base: position 6,815 of record QAPG01001000.1, read on the forward strand.
TAATCTTTATTATTTTAATAAAAGACTTTTATAATAATTCTAGAAGATTAGTAATATCTTTCTAAATCTTTAGTAGTATAACTAGTTAATTAGAATATATTTAAATCTTAATAGAAAGATCTTCTTTCTTTAATATTATATTTTCAATAATGAGAAATATAATTAAGTAGTTAAAACTATTTTTATTTAGCTCTTACTATTAATTAGATAAATAAATACTAGTAAAACTATCTTACTTACATTCTATAAGATATAAAATACTACTATTAAATTTTTGTAAATTTATTATATAATTATGAATATTAATTTCTAGCTTAAGCTATTAGTATTATTTACTTTTATATAGTTAGCTAGATTCCTAAGTAGTAAAGTCTAATTTAATAAGTTAGAATTTAAAATTATATTTTAGTCTTCTTTGAATTAGTTAAATAAGAACCTTAAAATAATTACTTCTTAATTTAATTAAAATAAGTATTTCTTTTTAGCTAGTTAGATTTCTTATTTTAAATATACTATTAAAATGTTCTGGTTATTAGTATATTTATTAAATTTTAATTTTTATTTAAAGTTATTGTATCTAATGTAAGTTAATTAGAAGCTTAGATTAATCCTATCATTTTAAATATTAATTTAAATATAATTAAACTTCTCTTATCAATCTTTAAAACTAATTCTAAATTTAATTTGATATCTTAAGCTACTTCTAATACTAATAAGATAACTAGTCAAAGAAGAAGCTTTCTATTAAATATTCTTACTATTTCAATTCTCTAAATACTTTAAGAATATAATTATCTTACTTTTTAATAATTAACTTATTAAGTAGTTTTATAACTTCTTTTATAAGTAGTTTATATAAATCTTATCTTAAATCTTATCTTATCTTATTAAGTTTAGTATTTCAAATAATAATAATCTTTTAAAAAATAAAGATCTAAATCCTATAGAAATTATACATATTTAGAATATAACTTATTAAATATTAAATATATCTCTTTAATTTAACTTTAAATAACCTTATCAAAATATCTTATTTATAGTATTTCTTAAATAGGTATACTTAATATCTATTAGTATATATCTATCCTTAATAAGATTATAAGTCTGAATAAAAACTTAAAGTATATTCTAATACTTATTAATAGAAATACTATTTATATTAAGTTCTTTCAACTTTATGTAGTAATTTCTAATTATTTTACATATTTAGAAGTATATTATATAATATAATCACTTTTTAAATTAATTTTACTTATAGTTTAAATAGTAGTCTAATAGCTTCTTATATTTTAATTGTTTAAATAATTAGTTTTTTTCCTATATACCTACTTATTTCAACTAGGTTTCTAATATAAGAAGGAAATAGCTTAAAATCAATCTCTTATTATATTGTTTATTTTAATAATTAGTTTCTCTATCAATTACTATTACTATCTTTATAATATCTTATTAAACCTTACAAATTAAAAAACTTCTTTACTTCTTAACCTATCTTTTAAATATTATTATTACTTACGAAGTAGAATTATAAGTTTTATTGAATAGTATAAGTATAAAGAATAAGGCTGAAAACTTATCTTTAATAATAAATACCTAGGGGTTACCTATATAAGCTTTAGAAAAGTTAAATAAATCTTAAGTAATATAATAAAATAAATAAACTAACTATAATTCTAAACTTCATCTAGAAATTACTTATTAAGAGTAAACTTCCATATAATAAGAATAGTCTAATTACTTTAGACTTATAATCTTTACCTCCTAAATATTAAAAATTAAATACTTAAGAGCTTTCTATCTAACATATCATATTTAAAAATACTATATATAGGTATTATTAGACTTTATATCTAAGAAAGCTATTTTAAAAATAAAGTTAAGAAAATAGTATATTTAGATATTGTAAAACGATATATAAACTATTTAAATAAACTATAAAATAGTTTAAAACTAGTTCTTATTTAAAGAATACAAAGTTATACTTTCTAAATAACTATCTTATAATAATAAATTAATTAATTAAGCTAAATCTAAAGTATAATTAAAACCTATATATCAGATTTTAATGTTATTAAGAAGTAGAATTTTTAAAATAATATTAATATAAAAAGTATCAATATAAGAAATATTATTTAATATTAAGTCTAATATATTTTTCCTATTTAGACTATTAAAAATATTTCTAATTACTTACTTACCTTATCTAACTATAAGGAAATTAGCTAAGTTATATTAAATAATATCTATTCTTTTATTTAACTTCAAAAGTCCCTTCTTAAAAAGGTTTTTTAAATTAGTAATATAAACTACTTGATAGCTAGTAAATATTATACTTACTAAAAGTAAGTAAAATCTTCAAATAGTTAAAAGATTCTTAAGAAGTATTATAGCTAACCCTTTAAAAAGAAAAGAATTAATACTTATATATATTGAATTAGAAACATAGTAGCTACTACTACTAGATTTACTACTTAAAAGAGTTATCCTAACTTTTAAAATATCTAGAAACGCCTCTTTAGTTTTATTAAAATATTCTTTTAGGTTTAGCTATTTTCTTTAGCTAATTTCAAGAAAGAAGTATATAGTTTGAAGTTATTTATCTTATTTGTAATATTGTTTTAAGTAGTAATTATTATTTAAATATTAAGGAATTTAATATATAAGCTTATTATAATATACTCGATATACTTATAATCCTCTAAAAAGTGTAAGTAACTTTTAAAATTATATAAGTACTTTAATGTAGACTAAAATATACTATCTAACTTTTTTATAACAGTAGTTAATATAAACAGTATTTTACTATAGCTTCTTATTAAAAGTTTATTAATATAAAATAGAATAGAGAAGACTTCTCTATATTTAGCTGGATTATCAATTTCTAAATTTAGAGTTTCTCTTTTAATAATATTCTAATACTAATTTATAGCTAGATTAAGTAAAGTATATTTATTAAGTATTTAAAGTTATTTTTTAACTATAAGTATTCCTCAGACTTTAAGACTTTAGTATATAATAGTTTAAAAGTAGATAGTATACTACTTATTATATTAAACTAAATTAGAGATATTTAAATTAGCCTTCTTAAGGATTTTCTTATATTCCATTCTAACTTATTACTATATAACTAAATTATTTTAAATATATTAATATTTTAGAATTCTTAGAGAAGTTTAAAAGGAGACATTATTATTGTTAAAGAGCTTTATTTAAATAAGTAGTAGAAAGCTATCATTAATAGTAGTATTAACTTATATCTAAATTATTTTATAATATTCCTTAATCTCTTTAGAGTTAAATTCTTAAACTATTTAAAACTTAAGATTCACTATATAGTAGTTAAAGATGCTTTTAGTATTAAGAGTAAAGAGTTTAATACCTATAGTTATATATTAAGTAGTATTCTTTTACATAAGTTATTTATTAAAGTTAAATAGATTAATTAGGTTTAAAATATTAAGATCTAGTTTAATATTTAGATTAAAGTATTTCTAGATATTTGAACTTGTTATATAGAAAGATAATATAATATATTAATAATTAAAGTTAGAATTATTATATAGTTTTACTAATATACTAAGACTACTAGTAGTTAAATATATAATCTTTCAAGTAGTTTAAGAAAAAGCTAATAAGATAGATTAAAAAAGATTTTCCTTATGTTAATTAACTAAGAGTAATTTAGAGATAAATTTATTAAACTAGTAATAAGTCACTAGTACAAAGTCAAGGGGAATTAATAATTCTCAATCATTAAAGAATAAGTCATTGGGATTAATATCTGAAAATAGTACTAATATTAATATAAATAGTAATAACAATAAGAAGTTCTAATTCTATAAGAAGTAGAGAACTTTATAGTATTAATATCTAAAAAGAGTTTATTTTCAGAAAAGTTAACTTTATATTATATAGAACTCTTAACTTTATTACGCTTAGGCTACTAAATAGTCTATTTATTAAATAATTTGATATTATAATTTAATTAACTTAGAATATAAATAGTTAAGATAGTATAACTTTATTTCTAATAATTAACCTTTTATAATAAATAGAAAATATAGAGTTATAAGAGTAATAAAGAATACTTAAGCCTTTATCTATCTAAAATACGTTATTAGGATAAATATAAATAATAACTAAATAGCTAGAACTCTAATACATACAAATTTAAAACTAATTAAATAGTTTGAAAGAAAGGATGAATCTTTAGAAAATAGACTATTAAGACTATTTCTTTTACAAAAAGGCTAAATATTAAAATTACTCTATAAAACCTTCTTAATAATATTATTAAATTTAACTCGGCCTAGAGGCTTTATTAAAGAATTAGTAATATTATTATTTATATTAATATAATAGAGATTAATCTAATTATTATAAATAAGATCTCTAGTATAATAGTAACGAATATTAATATACTTAGCTTTTTTATAGAATTTAGTATTTTCAGTAAGCTTCTTAACTAATTAATTATCTATAAACATAATTAGCTTATTAATAACTTTAAGTCCTAAAGTTTTATTAATACAACTATAGTTATTATATAAGTAAATAGCTTTTTTAATAGTATCTACAAAAGCTATATACTTAGTTTTATAAATAGATAAAACTACTACTTTTTATTTAATTAAGCTATAACTTCCAATATTATAAGAATCTAGGTAAAATATATAAGCCGAAGTAGATTTTCTATTATTAATATCTCTAGCTTAATCTAAGTCTATAAACCTAATAAAACTAAAACGATTAATATTATTATAAGTATAAATTAATCTATAATTAGAATCCTTTTTCAAATAACCCTATGTCTTATTAAAAGTAATAAAATATTCTTTAGAAAGACTTAAAAAAGATTGAGAGTAAGTAGTAATAACTAGAGTAATATCTAGCCTGGTTTTTAAAGCTAAATATAATAAAGCCCTTACTTCTTTTTAATATTCTAATATCTCTTTTTTTAAAGTATTATCCCTATCAATAAAGAATCTAGCTTTATTAACTATTAGTATATTACAACTATAGATATATCTTTTATTAAACTTACTAAGAATTTGATTAATATATCTAAACTAATTTATTTTATTATTATTATTCTTATAGTTAAAAATTAAATTATTATTTAAAAAAGTATTAGGCTTTCTTAAATCTTAGATCTTTTTATATTCTTAAGACTACTATAAATATATTCTAAAGTAATAGAATTATTAGTTCCTAATAGTATATCATTAATATAATATACTAAAAT
>QAPG01001001.1:0-12214 GCA_004366825.1 Colletotrichum spinosum
TATATATATATATATATATATTTAGTTACTTTTACTCTATACTTAGAATAGTATCTAAGCTCTTCACTCTATATATAGATTTAACTATATGTTTTACCTAATCATAGTATTTATACTGATACTGATTGCTAACCGATTATTATTATAAATAATTATACCTCTAGTTCTAATATTTAACTTTATAGTAATAGAAGACCTTATAGTAATAATTAGAAAAAGCCTTATGAAAGCTAGGACTCAATATATATAGCTAAAAGTATTTACTAAAATTATAACATTAAGAACTTTTATAAACCTCTTAAAGAAAGAATAAAATAAAACGTTAAAAGCCAGGTATTTTATAATCTTTTACTTTTCTAAAACTTTTATAATAAAACCGAAATCTCCTAAAAGTCTATATAGCTACTTATAAAGAAATAACTATAAAATAAATATAGATATATTTAGCTTTAACTATTATAACTAAAGTAATTAATATATTAGACTAAGCTTTAATAAAATCATTCTAAATATTATAATTAATAGATAGCTCATAGATATTTAAAAGAAATCATCTAACTATCCTATAAACTACTATTCTTAATTAGTACTATTAGAGACTAAATATCAATTAGATAATACTTTAATATTGATATCCTATTATAATACTAGTTATTAGCTATTTTAAAATATTATAATAATATAATTATAGAGATTTTAAAAGCTATCTAATTATACTAGAAGTATCTATATCTATATAAATATTATTTATATATTAACTATATTCAATTAAGATATTAAGATTATTTACTAATAAGAGTAAGCTGAATCTTCTTATATTTATATAGAAATTGTAAGTTAATTCTGTTAGATTTATTCTAATATGTAGAGAACTCCTACTTCTATTTATTCTGGTAGAGGGAATAGGAAGTTATACGATATGTCTTTATGAATAAATCGTATAAACATCACTCTATAAATACATACTCATTTTACCTTTTTACCCCTAGTAGTTCTTAAGTAAATGAAGTAAAGGCATAGAGGTTTATTCTTTTATAAAATATTAGAAATATTTCAAGCCATATACGTTATAGTTATAGCGTATTATATACTATAGCTACAGTAGCTAATACGCTATAACTACGCTATAATATATACTATATTCTAGCCTATACGTTATAGTTATAATATATTATATACTATAGCTATAGTAGCCTATATATTATATTAAGATATATATACTATAGTTATAACGCCTTACATATTATAACTATAGTAGCCTATATGCTATAGCTATAGCTGGAACTCTAGTAATATAACTAGAATTCTAGTAGTATAGCTAGAACGCTGAAATAAACCCTCTATATAAGAACCTTAATATCTCTATGAAAAGTAGTTAGAAATAATTAATTATACTATTAATCGTATTACTATTTCTCCTTCTATTTAACTATTATAATTAAGAGTATTTGAAATAAGTCTTTATATTAAGAAAACTACTTTTATAATATTACATTTTTTTCTATTCTACAGTTATTTATAGTAATAATTTAACTATTAATTTACTTATTTATCTATTTATTCTAATAAGTTATAAGCCTAGCTTTTCTTTACTTAAGAATTCTATACTTTATCTTTTAAAGAATTATCATTCTTATTTATTTATAAAAGTTGAATACTATAATAAAGTCTATAAAAATCTCTATATTTTTACTACTTTTATAGAAACTGCATATCTTACTAGAATTACTTTATTTCTATGAAAAATCAACCTTATTCGACAAGCTATTTAAACGCCTAAAAATCCGATTCTTCCGCCTATTTCAGCTACTTTTAATTCTTTAGATATTTGAGATTTATTCTTAATTAATTACTTTTTCAAATTACTTCTAAGTTTATTTATTCTTTAGTTTTAAACTTTGTTAATAGCAAAAAGATCAATATATATAGAAAATCAACTTCTTTTATCTCGAATTCTACTTCGACTTTCAATTGATTTTATAAATAAGGAAAATCTTAATTTATTCAAAAAAGAAAGGAAAATACTAAGATTTAGATCTCTAATTTCTAGATTTATTCTTTCAATTATATTTTTATTTTAAATAGAAAAGCAGGATTCTAATTTTTAATTTCTATTTCTTTTAGAAAATATAGTATTTTTCTATATTATATTTTATAAGACTTTTAGATCTTTTTAGAAAAGCCTTTTATAATATATATATCTTAGTAATTTATTTTATTTTAATAAAAGTAGGTAATTCCAGAAAGATTACTATTTCTAAGTTAGTAGGAAGTAGTAATTATAAAGTCTAGTCTATTTATATTAAAGTTTTACTTATTAGTAGAGATACTTTTATAGATATTACTAAACTTATTACTTCTAAAAATACGGATAAAAATAAAAGAACTCTAAATTATATATAACTATACTATAAAGATAGCTTTTTTAAAATAATTAAAAATAATATAGATCTTTATTAAGTATTTAAATATTTATAAGAACTCTATAAGCTTTTAGGATTTGTTAATAAATTCTTAATTTATAAAGAATCTTTTAATACTATTTCAAATAATTTTAGTAGTATAGAAGAATTTCTAAATAAGATTAGAGAATTGATTAATAATCTATTTTATAATAAATTAGAATTATTTAAATAGGTAGTTATAATTTGTATTTTAAATAGTTTTAATTCTAATTATAAGAGGTTTATTACTTTTATAATTTAGAATTTTAAGTTTAATAGAAATATTTACATTTTAAATTCTTTAGTTTCTAATTTATTAAATAAATCTAAAAGAAAAAATGATAATTTAATTAATTATACTAAAAATACTTAGAAAAAAAAACAATTCTAGAATTATTAAAAAACCTTTTAAAAATAGAAAGGAATTAATTATAAAGATTATAAGAAAAACCACTATACTAAAGAGAATTACACCTATCTTTATCTAGAAAAAGCTCTAAGTTAGTAGAAGAGTATCTCTATAAAGAATAATAAACAAAACAAAGAAGAATTTAGAATCTATTAATATTACTTTAACTAGAACTAAAGAAAACGAAGAAATAGAAAATAAGTTATTAAAAAATAAAACAAGTCCTAATTCTAGAGAACTTATTTCTAAAGATATAAATCTTAATATATTTTCTAAAGATAATAAAGTTTTTAAAAACATACAATAAATTTAAAAACCCTTTTTAAAAAGAAATAATAATAATAATAAAACTCTAGGCTTTTTAATAAATTAATAGATTACTTAATATTCTCAGAATGTAATTAAAAAAGAATTATAAAAATATTTATTTTTACCTAAAATAGATTACTAGAAACTCTAAGAATTTAATTAAAAAAGAAAATTATAAAAATATTTATTTTTACTTAGATATAGCTACTACTATTTATATAGTTAAAAATAAATCCATTTTATTAAATATAAAACTAATTTTAAAATAGATTAAATAGGGAAATACTATATATCTTATAATAAGAAGAATAGGAGATTTAAGAATATTTCTAAAAAATTAGATTTTTATATTAAAAGAAGTTTAGTATATTCTAGAATTAGGAATTAATTTATTATCTTAAAGTAAACTTAATCTATAAGAATTATATTAATTATAGTTATATTAAAAGTTTCTGATCTATTTAAAGTTATATACCTCTTGGGGTCTTTTTAAAAGTAGTTATACCCTATAGTTAGCTCTTACCTTATATACTCTATAGATAATACTAGTTCTAAAGAACTATTTAAATAGAAGAAACTTTAAATAATAATAGTACAGTTAGTTAATATAATTACTAATAAATAGGGAAAGTATAAACCTATTTATTATAATTACTTTTTTAAAGGATTATAGTTATATAATATTAATACTAACTAGCTAGTAATACCTATTACTAGTTATTAATAGTTACTAGCTATAAAATAGCTATTAGTAAGAACTAATAACTAGTAGTAGTTACTATACTTAGTTTATATAATTGGAAGGCATATACCTACTAGTTGCAATTACCTACTGTAGGATTTGAACCTACTACTCTTAACATAAAATAGTAAAAGCCAGCTAGACGTTAAACTAGTACGTCAAGCGGGTATTATAATATATTTAGTATTATATAATTATATTATTAGGCTTATAATTTTAAGACGAATCCTTAAAGTTACTATTTAAACTATTAATACTTTGATAATTTATAAAGGAAGTTTAATATATTATTATAAACTATTTTTTAAAGCTAGTATTTAATTTATATTAATTAAAAGAAATCTATTTCTCTTTAAAGATATATCTTATAAACTAATAATTTATTTTATTATATATATAATATTTTTTATTCAAATAGCTATATATAATTATATAAGAAGAGTAAGCTCTATTTAATATAAATAACTATAAGGATTATAAAGTAGTATAAATAAAATATTAAGTATTTTATAATATAGTACTTTAGGGATACTTTTAAGAAGGGTTATATATATAAGTAATTTAGAATTAATTATTAATCTACTTTTAGTTGTTATTTCTATTATTCTAAATATATTATAACTTTTAAATTGATATAATATTATTTATAGCTAATTATAACCAGTTATAAAGATTCTAAGAGGTTATTATAAGATTAAAAAGAACTAATTAATATTTAGATATATTATAATATATACTTATAAATTAGAAATAAAATACTATATTTATATAGAAGTTTTAGAAGAAGGCTTTCTATATATATATAAACTTAAATATAAAAGCCTTAAGGACGTCTTTTTTATTCTTCTTAAAGTTCTTAATTATAATATTATAATAAGTAATATTTTACTAATTAAAGAAGTATAATTACCAATATTTATTATTCTTAAAGTAGTTTTTAATGAAATATATTATCTATTCAAACTATAAGTTAAAGTTAGAATTACTTAAGTATTTAAAAACTACTTAAAAGCTTGATTTTTCATATAATTAAAAGTATAATAGCTTATGTATAGTATAGAATATTAAACTTAAAGTAGTAATTATAAAGAATATATATCTTAGTCTTAAATATATTATATAGGTTTCTATTATACTTTATATTTTTATTATATAGTTTGATAAAGTTTATAGTATACTTGATTAATATATTATTAAAAAAGGTAATAAAAATAAGGTATAAAGCATTCTTATAGTAGTTTTCTTAATATTAAAAAGGGTTTAAGATAGTTGAATAAGAGATTAGTAAGACTAATTATTCTAATAGAAGTTTCCTATCTTATATTATAAATATATAAGCTGTTTAAGTTAATTATAAGTATTTCTTCTTAACTTATTATTATAAAAGTATTATTAGTATTATGATTTTAATTTCAGGTTGAATATTATAATAGGGTAGTATAAGGTTTAATTTTTCTAATATAAATGTATTAATCTACTTATAGTATTTTTTAAAACTACTCTTAAGATTAATATATTAATTTAGAATTTCTTAAAACTCTTTATAAGTCTATAGATTAAACTCTTATTATTAGAATAATTAGTAGAATATTATAAACATTCAGTTAATATCAATATTAATTTTAATATTATATACTATAAGGTAGTTTTAAAAGTAATATATTATATAGATATTAGTAAATTACTAGATTACTATAAATTAAACCTTAAAGTTACTTTGAAATATCTAAGGAAACTTTAAATTATAAAGTTTTATATAAATATAGAAAGCTATTTCATATACTATATAAGTAGAAACCTTTATAAAATCTTTATCTATAATATTCTTATAATTAGAATTAGAAATTCAATTAAGAAATATCAACTTAAAATATTAATAGAGTTTTATAGAGATAAGAATATTTGAGAATATTCTTATTATAAATATAAGGGTATTTAGGATAAATATCTTACTTATAGGAATTAATTTAAATATAATTATAAAAGTAAGAAAAGTATTAGAAGATTTTTTAGATTTCTTAAGAAGTTATATAGGTTTCTTAAAAGGTTAAAGCTAGAGATATTATAAATCTCTAGTATTAAACTTTTAGTAATAATTTAAAGAAAGTTATCATATTTACTTAATATATTTCTATAAGTAAAGAATAAGGGTAATTATTAGCCTCCTAATAGTAGCTTCTAAGAAATATCTTATTTTAAAAGTGAATTAAATATAATTATTAAACTTCTAATAATAGCTATCTATAAGGTATTAATATATAATTTAGAGGTTTCTAGTAAGGTTTTAAAATTAAGACGACTTAAAGTATCTAAGTAAAAAACCTTAGAATCCTTTTTGTATATAGATTTTAAATATAGGTTTTTAAAATTACTTCTTTTATTATAATAGGCTTTATTAATTTATAGTATAAGAATAATAGAAGGGTTAATTACTAATTAGGATTAATTTATCTAGTAGGTAATATATACTATATATAAGCTTACTATATAAGTACAAAGTAGTATTTTACTTTTTTATTATTATTATTTCTATATTATATAATATATAATATTATATAAAGCTTTAGATTTATAGTATAGTAATTATTTACTAATTGTTATATATTTAGCTATAGCTAATACTAAGTGACTAATATTTATTATTAGTAAGGCGTAAAAGGTATACTACTATATATATAAGTATATATATAGTTACTATATATCTTATAGTATAATATAACTAATAGATATATAAGAAGTTAAAACTTATAATTTAAACTTTTAAAATAATAATAAATTTGAAATATTAATATAATTATTAATAATCTAATAAAGTAAGAAGTAATTAATTTTAGTTATTATTTTAATTTTCATTTACTAGAATAATATAATAATGTAATATTATAAAACTTTATATATTTATATCTAAATTAAAATAGAACTTATAAGATATACTATAATTAGATTATATTTATATTCAAAGAATTAATATCCTCTAGGTTTTATTATAATTATAATTAAATTACTATATACTCTTATTAGAATTAGTACTTATTAGTAAGTAATTTACTCTAAAGATTATAAAGAATTATTATAAATAAAGATATTAATATATAACTTATACTTCGTTATTTTGTATTTTAAAAATAATGTTTTTAACCTTATAAATATATAAATTAATAATACTTTTAATTTCTTAAATATTACTTTCTCATACTATAAAAATAAGGAACTTTAAAAAACCTTATTTAAAATTAAATTTAAAATAGTTTTCTTAAAAGTGATACTATTAGTATTTAATAAGACTATCTTATTATTTATTAGTAATACTTTCTATTTAAACTAAAAATACTAAAAATAATAGCTAGTTCTTATTGATATATATAATACTTATAGTATTTAAAGGAATATACATTGAATAATATATATATTAAATTTATCTTATTTTAATATATTAACCTAAAATTCTATTTAATCTCTCTTATATAATAAAAAACTAATAATCCTTAGGTAATAATACTATTATATTCTATAAATACTTTAAGTAATAAATCCAGCACATTAATTATAATTTTAACTTTATACTATTTAACTTCTTTAAAATGTGTTTTTATATTTCTATTAATAACTTCCTTATTAATTATACTAACTTCTTTATTTAACTAAGATTTATAATAGTTTTAAGTTAAGAAGCTACTATTAATATTAACTAACTTAACCTTGATAATAATTTAATACATTATTCTTTTATTAAAACTAAAAGATTTACTAAGATATACTTACTTTAGAAATTTATAATATATCAATTAGTATAAACCTTACTTATATTATAATTATATTACTTATATAAAGGATTATAGCTAAAAGCCTAGTAAGAGAAAGTATAATAATAAGAAGTAAATCTCTATAGGTTATAGGATTTTAATTTAATAGGCTAACTAATAGTAATCATAAGAAAGCTTTTATCTTATAATAACTTTAAGCTATTATATTATATAATATATAATTTAATATTAATTATCCTAATTCTTTATATAAGCTATAAATATATATTTTTATAATTATCCTCTTATTTATAAAGCTTAATCTTTAAAGCTTATAAATAAATACTAGATAGTTATTTCTAAATAGTTTTACTAACTAGATACTAATTATTTAGTAATTTAAATAATAATTAAAATGATAGAATAATAATTAGAATAATAATTAAAATAATAGTTATATATATAGGAAATACTCTTTAGATAAAAACTAAAATATCTAATTTATCTTATAACTAATTAGATTATGAAATATTTAATAATAAATTAAGCTTATTAAAATAAATCTTTAGGTAAAGACTAAAGTATCTAACCTTATCTTATTATATTAGAACTCTTTAAAGTTTCCTAATAGTAAAAGACTACTATATATATTAATAATATTAATTATATAAAGTATAAACTTTTAACTAGAGATATTATAATATATACTTCTAATAAGAATCCCTTTAGAATATTCTGTATATATCTTTAGTAATACTTTATATATAGTATTTATATTAATAATATTACTAAAATATACTATAGTAATAGCTTCTAATAAGAATTCTTTTAAAGTACTTTTAATCTATTTTTAGTAATACTTCTATATATCATACATATTAATCTTTTTAAGTTAGTTATAATAATAGTTTTAAATATATCGTGAGACAGTATGGTTTCTATCTTCTAGAGGGAATTTGAATAAAATAAGGATTAACTTTTATACGAAAGGAATAGGAAAAACCTAACTTAAAAAGTTAGATTATATTAATTGTAACCTCTAGTTTACTTGTTATTTATAAGCCTAATATTAAAAGTGTTAAGCCCAACTACTATATATATATCAATAGACGGAGTCTGATATATAATATACTTAATTCGGAAGATATTACTTTCACTTAAGTAAATTTATATTATAGGTATAGTAGGAAAGCTAAGTTAGTTAAAGATAAGTGCTAAAAGCATATAGGCATGAAGCTTACCTTAAGATATTTCTAATTCACATAATATAATATTACGGCATAATATTATTATTATTATTGCAATAGGCTTTATTTGTAAGAATCTAGAGATTTTGAGATATAAAGTACTAATTTAAAAGTAACTGTTTATTAACATATCTTACATTTTATAGCCTGGTTGGTATAAAAGTAATATAATTGTTTTGTAATCAATAGATGTAAGCGCGATACTTGCACTGGGCTGGAGAGAAATTTAGTTATATTATCCCTTTAATATATGATAGTATTATATTTTTAGTTATACTTTTAAGATAATATAACTTTCTCTTATTTAAAGCTTTTTCGAAATTACTTCTTAATATATCTTTAGTATGATAATTTCCTCTAGCAATAATTTTAGAGTAGTAAAACCTTTTAAAATAGCATTTCTAATTATGAGTTATATTATACTTATTATAGTAGCAATTAGCTATAGTATAACCTAACTTATTATATATTTTATATAAAAGCTAGCTTTATAAATATAATTATTTTAGAATTTCTAAAATATTATTATAATAGCTAAATACTAACCTTTTAGTAGTATTAAAATTGATAGTTTTCCTAATATTTATTATCTTTTTATTAATACTACTAATAGTATCTTTCTAGAATTATGAGATCTTTTATACGTATTTAGCTATGAAAGCTATAGTTTTAAATATCTAATTATTAAATTTCCAAAATTATAAATATTATTATAATCTAGTTTAAAAGTAATAGAAAAAAGTAAATATATAAAGTCTTAAGATTTCTATAGGGGTATTTAGAATTCTATAAATTACTAACTATTAAATATAAAAGCTTAATTAAAACTAGTTTTTATATTAAAATATATAAAATATATTATATAAATATAATTTGTATAAAATAAGATTAGTTAGTAAATAGTAAATAAATATTATAAAATTAACTTATATAAAATCTAGTAATAATATATAGTAGTAGTTATACTACTAAGTCTATAGGCTATATACTATTTTAATTATAGCCTATTAGATTTTATATATTATAGAGGCTTCTAAGTATAGAAAGTAATTATCTTAAATTACTATTAGTTAATTTTTAATTTTATATAAGGTAGTATTTTTATAAAAAAGAAACTATAGAGATATTTAGGAGGCTTGAAGTAGTTTTTATAATTAGGAGTTACTTTAGAAATTAATAATATAAGGGTCGCTATAAATCTACTACTAGATAGCTAAACTAATATTATCTCTATAAAAAAGCATTATTATTTAAAAAGATATATAAGTATTATTATAATTACTACTTAAAGTCTAGCTAGTATAGATATTATTATATTTTTACTAGTAATTTTAATAGTAGTAGCTATTTTAAGTATTATTATTATTTCTAATGGTATCCCTAGGTATTTAATAACTAGTTATTATAATAAAGCTATTATTAAAATCCTAGCCTTATTATTTTAAGAAGTAGAAATTAAGAATTATAAACATTTATAGCTAAAGGCTTAATAAGGGAAAGTATAATAATAAAAAGTAGGTTTCTGTTAGAATTCTAGCTATTTAGCTATTACTCATATTTATCCTAATAACTTATTTTAGATAAATAAGAGCTTAAGTATTCTTTGTTACTCTTATAACCTTATATTTTCTATTTATTATAAAAAGTCAATTATTAGAATTAAAATTATACTATATTAATTATTTATATTCTAAATTAATTAAACTATAATACTAGAATATTTAATAAATAGACTATATAGTAACCTAAGTATAATAAAGCTAAGAGTTCTATATAATATAAAGTTAAATCTTCTAAAAATAAATTCTATTTAGATATTAATACTACGAAGTTCCCTATTTCTTATAGAACTAGAACTTCTTATTATTATTGCATTTATATTAATATTAATACTATTTTTAGATATTATTCTAAATGACTTATTCTTTGATGATTGAGAGTTGTTGATTCCCCTTGACCTTTTACTAGTTACCTATTACTAGTTCAATACTTCCTTTAATATAAACTTTATAAATAGAAAGAATATTTANAGAGTTGTTGATTCCCCTTGACCTTTTACTAGTTACCTATTACTAGTTCAATACTTCCTTTAATATAAACTTTATAAATAGAAAGAATATTTATTTTATTGATTTTATAAGATAAATTTAAAGTATTATCTTTTAAACTATTTATACCCTTTATATTAATAGAACTTAGATAGTTATATAAAAGCTAAATATTTTATAATATAGTAGTAGAAAGAATAATATCTTTTTATAAAATAAGAATATTAAATTTATATAAACTATTCTTCTTAAATCTTACTATTAAAATAGAATTCTTTTCTATATTATATAATATAGGCTTTTTCCAGAAGATTAACATAATTCCTATAATATTAAGTTTACTTTAAGATAATAAATTAACTCCTAATTCTAAAATATAATAAACTTCTTTTAATATAAAAGTTTGATCTTTTAGAGATACCTTTAAATCTCCTATTATTCTTACTATAAAATATATAGTATTTCCCTACTTAATCTATTTTAAAACTAGTTTGATATTTCAAAAACAGATTTATTTTTGAACTATATGAATAATAGTAGCTATATCTAAATAAACATAAATACTTTTATAATCTTTCTCTTTCAACTAAAATTCTAGAATGTCTAGTAATCTATTAATATATTAAAAAAGCTAGAGTTCTATTATTATTATTTTTTTTATAAGCGGTTTTTAAGTTATTCTTATATGTTTAAAAACTTTATTATTTTTAGAAAGTATATTGTATTTATATTTTTAGAAATAAATTCTTTAGAATTAGAACTTTCTTTATCTTCTAATAATTTATCTTCTACTTTTTTATTTCTTTTTGTTCTAGCTAAAGTAATATTAATAGATTCTAAATTCTTCTTTTTAGATTTCTTCTTATTTGTATTATTGCTTTTTATAGAAATACTTTTCTATTAATTTGGAGCTTTCTCTAGATGAAGATAGACGTAATTTTCTTTAATATAATTATTTGTTATATAATTCTTATAATAGATTCCTTTCTATTTTTTATATAAGTTTTTAATAATTTTAAAATTCTTTTTTTTCTAAATACTCTTAGTATAATTAATTATATTATTATTTTTTCTTCTAGATTTATCTAATAAATTAGAAAATAAAGAATCTAAAATATAAATACTTTTATTAAACTTAAAACTCTAAATTATAGAAGTAATAAAGCTCTGATAATTAGAATTCAGACTATTTAAAATATAAGTTATAACTATTTATTTAAATAATTCTAATTTATTATAACTATTTATTTAAATAATTCTAATTTATTATAA
>QAPG01001002.1:0-12074 GCA_004366825.1 Colletotrichum spinosum
GAATTCTAATTTTATTAAATAGAGTTCTTATTACTCTTTCTATTAAATGATTAGATTTATAAATAGAAAGAGGTCTTATATTATAAATAGTACTAGAACAAGAAAAAGTATCTTTCATTCTTTTATTGGTAAATCTATTATTTCTATTAATATTGAATTCTTTTATTTTTCTTTTATTATTATTATTATAATTATTAACTAACTCTTTAAATTTGAGAAAGATTTTCAAACCTTCTTCAGCTAACTTAGTTTTTAATAAAAATCCCTAAGTAAACCTAGTTAATTTATCAATAAATAGAATAAATTAATTAAATCTATTATATATTATAAAGATTATAGGTCTATATAAATCTCAATTAATATAATCTAAGTATTGAAGATTATATTTCTATTTTTTATTATTTGTATTAATATTATTTATAAAGCTTCTTTTAATATAAGCTTTATAAATAGAAAGAATATCTATTTTATTTATCTTATAGGATAAATTTAAAATATTATCTTTTAAACTATTTATAGTTTTCATATTATTATTACTTAAATAGTTATATAATAATTGAATATTCTATAATATAGAAGTAGAAAGAATAATTTCTTTTTATAAAATAGGAATATTAAGATTATATAAATTATTCTTCTTAAATCTTACTATTAAAGTAGAATTATTTGCTATATTATATAATACAGGTTTTTTCTAGAAGATTGATATAATTCCTATAGTATTAAGCTTGCTTTGAGATAATAAATCAATTTCTAATTCTAGAATATAATAAACTTCTTTTAATATAAAAATCTGATTTTTTAGAAATATTCTTAAATCTCTTATTATTCTAGCTATAAGGTATATAATACTTCCCTATTTAATCTAGTATGAAACTAGTTTTATATTAAATAAAATAGATTTATCTTTAATTCTATAAATAATAATAGTTATATCTAGATAGAAATAAATATATTTATAATTTCCATTTTTAACTAAGTTCTTAGTATTTTTAGTAATCTATTGATTTATTAAAAAATATAGAGTTTTATTATTATTATTATTTCTTTTTATATAGAGTTTTTAGATACTTCTTATATTTTTAAAAATGTCGTTTTTCTTAGAAAATAAATTAATATCTATATCTTTAGAAATAAATTCTTTAGATTTAGGACTTTTGTTATCTTCTAATAACTTATTTTCTATTTTGATATTTTGTTTAGTTTTACTTGAAGAAATATTAATAGAGTCTGAATTCTTTTTCTTAGATGTTTTCCTATTTCTATTATTATTCTTTATAGAGATGTTTTTCTACTAATTTAAAGCTTTTTCTAAATAAAGATATGTGTAGTTTTATTTAATATAATTATTCTTCTTATAATATTTATAAAAGATTCCCTTTTACTTTTTATATAGTGTTTTAGTAATTCTGAAATTCTTCTTTTTCTAAGTATCTTTAGTATAATTAATTGAATTATTATTTCTTTTTCTAGATTTATGTCATAAATTAGAAAATAAAAAATCTTAAGTATAGGTTTTTCTATTAGACCTAAGATTTTAAATTATAGAAGTAATAAAGCTTTTATAATTAGAATTAAAGCTATTTAAGATATATATTATAACTACTTATTTGAATAATTCTAATTTATAATAAGATAGATTATTAATTAATTCTTTAATTTTATTTAGAAGTTCTTCTATATTATTAAAATGACTTGAAGATTCTTTATAAGTTAAGAATTTATTAGTAAATCCCGAGGGATTATAGAGGTTTTATAAATATTTAATAATTTAACAAATATCTATTATATTTTCTATTATTTAAAGAAAACTATCCTTATAGTATAATTATATATAACTTAAAGTCTTTTTATTTCTATCTTTATTTTTAGAAGTAATAGATTTAGTAATATTTATAAAAGTATCTTTACTAATAAGTAAGTCTTTAATATAAATAGACTAAATCTTATAGTTACTACTCCTTACTAATTTAGAGATAGTAATCTTTTTAGAATGACCTATTGTTATTAAAATAAAATAAATTACTAAAATATATATATTATAAAGAGTTTTTCTAAAAGAACACAAAGGTTTTATAATATATAATATAGAAAAATACTATTTTGTATAAAAAGATAGAGATTAAAGATCAAAATCCTTCTTTTCTTTTTGAAATAAAGATGTAACTTGAAGAATAAATCTAAAAATCAGAGATGTAAATCTTAAGATTTTCCTTTTTTTGAAATCAGTTTAAATTCTCCTTTTTTATAAAATTAATTGAAAATCGAGGTAAAATTTGAGATAAGAGGAGTTGATTTTCTATATATATTAATCTTTTTACTATTCAAGTAATTTAAAACTAAAGAGGAAATAAACTTAAAAGTAATTTAAAAAGATAATTAATTAAAAATAAATTTTAAATATCTAAAGAATTAAAAGGAGCTAAAACAGGTAGAAAAGTCGGATTTTAGGTATTAAAATAGTCTATTAAATAAGGTTAACTTTTCGTAGAAATAAAGTAGTTCTAGTAAGGTATTTAGTTTCTGTAAAAGTAGTAAAAAGGTAGAGACTTTTATAGATTTTAATATAGTATTTAATTTTTATAAATAAGTAAGAAGGGTAATCTTTAAAAGAATAAAGTATAGAATCTTTAGGTTGAGAAGAACTAGGCTTATAACTTATTAGAATAGATAGATAGATAGATAAATTAATAATTAAGTTATTACTATAGATAACTATAAAATTAGGAGAAATCTAATATGATAAAAGTAGTTTTCTTAATGTAGAGACTTGTTCAAAATATTCTTAATAATAATGGTTAAATAGAAGGAGAAATAGTAGTTTAATTAATAGTATGGTTAATTATTTCTAACTATTATTTATAGAAATATTAAGGTTCTTATATAAAGGGTTTATTTTGGAGTTATAGCTGTATTACTAGAGTTCTAGCTATACTACTAGAGTTCTGGTTATAGCTATAGTATATAAACTACTGTAGCTATCGCATATAGGGTATTATAATTATAGTATATATACCTTAGTATTAATATGTAGACTACTATAACTATAATATATAATATATTATAGTTATAGCATATAGGCTAAAGCGTAGTATATACTATAGTATAGCTATAGCGTATTAGCTACTGTAGCTATAGCATATAATATACTGTAACTATAGTATATATAGCTTGAACTATTTCTAGTATCCTATAAAAGAATGAACCTCTATACTTTTACTTTATTTACTTAAGAACCACTAGGGGTAAAAAGATAAAATGAGTATGTTTTTATAGAGCGATTTTTATATGATTTATTCATATAGAAATATCGTATAACTTTGTATTTTCTCTACTGGAAAATAGAAGTAGAAGGTCTTTATATATATTAGAACAAATCTAACAAGAACTACTTAAAATCTATTATCAAATTAAATTACATATAATTACTAGCTACTTCTAGTAGAAGATAATAAAAAGAGTAATAGGTAAGAGGTTGAGGAAGTATTAATAGTATACTAGAGATATATTAAATAGATTATTAGACAGAAATCAATATTAAATAAATAGACTATATAATCTATATAAAAACCATTATATTTATTAGAAGATATTATAATATTTAATATTTATACGAAGACGTATAAGCCTATTAAGACTAGTAATAGTAATTTAATATATATTTTGAATTAGCCTATATAATAAGCTTAAAAATAAAATATTATAATTATAGTAGTTATATATTAAATAGAGTAGTATTAGGAAGAAAAGATACAGTTATATTCAAAAGTTAGAAGAGTTATCTGAAGTCTTAAAAGATATAATAATAATATCAAGTATATAGAGAATAAACAAATAATATGTTAGAAATAGGAAAAGCTGCAGCCTGAGAATAGTAGCTAGCAACTTGAATGTATATTAGTATTATAATAAGAGTAGAGGGAAAATAATATTCATATAGATCTAATGCTTTAAAAAGGTAGTATTATTTAGAGAGAATAGAAGTTTCTTTATAAATAAGAGAAATAGGAATAATATTAGTAGAAGAAGTTAGGTAAGTAAGAAATAGTAATATAATAATTATATTTAAATTATATTTTGTAGCCTTATAGTAATTAATAGAATAAGCCTTAGTAGTAGTATTATCCTCGTTAGTCTACTTTATAATAATTATATAGAAGGTAGTATAAACCTCACTAAGAATATTCTTCTATAAAGATATATTAATTATAGACCTGGAGAGGGAATTAAGAATCCTATATAATAACTGTAAATAATAGGGTTGCTTTCAGCTAAAAAGTTAATATGAATACTCATACTAATATACTAAGTAGTAGTAGTAATTTTGTTAATCTAAGAAGTATCAAAGTAAATAGATAAAAAACTTAAAATACAACCATATATTTCAATCTTATTATAATAATAGTTAAAGATAAATTTATTATAATAGGAATAGTAAGTAGTATTAGTTATTATAATTTTATATCAGCTTTTAGAATAATTGGAAAGAATAACTACTATATATTAAGAATATTATAATAGAAATTAATATCCCTAATACTAAGAAGAATATTACTAATAAGAATATAAGTAATATAAGTAAAATAGGAGAAATTCTAGAAAGCATTCTACTTAGTAGTAGTAGGAGAAATATAAGTAGAAGAAGTAATATAAATATATTTAATGTAAACTTATAGTCTTATCAGTAATAATGGTTTTAATAAGATAATTAGAAGAATATCTAATAGAAGAGGGAGTTATAATATATTTAGAGGGAGTAGTTTCTTTCTCCTTATCCTTATCATTAGTAGTCTTAAAACTTCCTTATTCTTATTATTATTATTATAATTATTACTACTATAAGTAGCAGGAGAGTAAGTAGGTAATAAAGAGGTAACAGGGGAATAAATAAATAATATAAAATTAATAGGGGGATTATGAATAACCTTATTAGTAGTAATTTCTTTATCTAACTTATAGAAATAACTTTCAAACTCAAGGTTTTCAATAATAGGGAGCTATTAAGAATTAGAAATAATTAGTAAGGCATTGAGGAATAGATTATAATCTACTACTATAGTTATAAAGTAATATTATAATTTATTATAAGAGAAAGATATTAGTAAGATAATAGAAAGATAAGGCGATAGCTAGTTAATTTATAAGGAATAGAATAAGTAATAATATAAGAAGGGTTAATTAGTCTGAATATATTAAGTTAATAGTAGGACTGAGGTAAAATAGTAGTAGTAATTTATCAGCTTATAATGACTTCATAAGGTTCATAAAAAAAGAAGGAGAAGTATAAATTAATAAGAAGTCTTAATAATAAAATAGACTATAATATATAAATACCTAAATAGTATTAACCAATAGGAAACTGAGACTCATAGTATTATTATTAAAGCTATTTTATTAGCTAATTAGAAAGAAAGGTATATATTATAAACTATACTTTATTAGAATTAGTTATAATTAGTAGAATTTATTCTATTACTACAGACTATAATAGACTTCTTTTATATATATTCTATAGCTTTTCTAAAAGCTCTTCTTCTTTAGCTTGGATCCCTTCAATTAAAGCACCCCTATATTTAACTATTTAGGCTATACGCTTTATAAGTTTCTATAATAATATCTAAATACCTAGTATTTAGGCAAATACTTATTCTAAGTATTATCTTCATAATTATAGTAATGATAAGTAGTATCTTTATACTTATAAAGATCTATTAATATTTAGATCTAATACTATTTAGCTAAATCTAAGATATTAATCATAAGAATATTATAAAAAGTCTTATTATAGTTTTAACTTCTTTAATATACTAAATAGTATTTTTTAAATACTTAGATCTATATAGTTATAAACTATTTTAGATATTTAAAGATAACTTTAAAATATAGTTTATAATAACTTAATAACCTACTAATACCTAAATTATATATTATATGTACAACTACTTTCTCTTCTATAGTATTAAAATTGAAAAGAATAGTAAAAGCATTTTTAGTATCTTATGTTAGATTATTTAATAGAATCTATTTACCCTATAGATATATAAAAAGATTACTAAACTAGTAAATACCATAATTATTCTAAATAGAACCTTAAAGAATTCCTAGAGTGACTTAATAATCTTATAGAAGTAGCATAGGAGATTATACTATTCCTTTATAAAGTTAAACCTAAGATTTACTAAATTAAATTTACCCTAGCTTTCCTATAAATAACTAAGGAAAAATAGTAATAGTATAATTAGCTAACTTCTATATTTTTAGTATTAGTATTATGCTTCTTATTCCCTTATCAACTTTACTCATATATAGTTTTTCTAGTATAAAGCTTTTCTATATATAAGAAATATACTATAAATATTATACTTTATAACTTTTAAGGTAATTTAAATATCTCTTATATATTACTTCTACTACTTCTTTTAATAATACTCTAGCTATATATATTATAGATTTTATAAAACTATATAAGGAAAGGATATACAGTATAGTACAAGCATATATAATGTATCCAAAATAAAGATCTATTCTTTTAGTAATTACTACTTTAAGCTTAGTATCTTATACTATATCTAAGTAAGTATTCTTTTACTATACTAAAAGATTAGGTCCTTAAGTATTATTTTAAATACTTAAGTAACCCTACTTTTAACTTATAGTTGAAATAAATAATTCGCTATATTCAAAACTACTTTGAAAATGACGAATATTAATTGTTATATTTCTCTAACTAGTAAGAATTTACTTTTTGAAATATTATAGCTAAGAATTCTAAAAAGAATTGAAAAGAAACATTGAAAGCTTTTATAGTAAAACTTATATATATCTAAGAAGACTTTCTACTAAACCTCTATATAATATAATACTTTACTTCTAGCTTATAGATATATACTATAATATACCTAAATATTAATCAGTTTTCTTTAGCTTTATAATAATATCTTAGGTTCTCTATAACTTGTAATAATGAAGTATAAATAATATTATATTAATCTAAAAGTTATAATACACTTAGAATAATAAAAATACTAACGAGAGATAAATTAATAATTAATTTTAGATTAATTATATATATAACTCTTAGGAGAAACTAATAGCTCGCTTTCTACTATAACTATTAGTAAATATATTACCTTCTAAAATATAACTTCAGCCCTCCTACCTCCCTATTAATTACTATAGCTAACCCCTAGTTAATCTGAAGCTAAACCCCTTATAATTATAATTAGTTTACTTACCTCATATCAACCCTTTTAATAATAAATAATTAATAACTCCTTCTATAATAACCTTATACCCTCATATCT
The DNA here is from genome assembly GCA_004366825.1 of Colletotrichum spinosum. Taxonomy (NCBI): domain Eukaryota; kingdom Fungi; phylum Ascomycota; class Sordariomycetes; order Glomerellales; family Glomerellaceae; genus Colletotrichum; species Colletotrichum spinosum. Next base: position 7,305 of record QAPG01001002.1, read on the forward strand.
TTATAATTATATATAACTTAAATATCTTAGGATATTCAATTACCACTAACTATAGGTATTCTATTTAAATATTTATTATAATCTCAACATTTATAACTTTAATATTCCTATTATAAATTAAATTCTATATACCCTTAAAATAGGACCTTATGTTACTAATATAAAAGTTCTCTACTACTAATATAAACTAACTTATAATCTCTATATAAGTATAAGAAGATTCAATTTACTCTTATTAGTAAGTAATCCTAATATATTAATGAAATATCATTACTATATATATATAATACTTATATAGATATAAATATCTCTAATATAACTAGATAGCCTTTGAAACTTCTATAATTATATTATCATGAAACTTTTAAGTATCTAATAATTAATATTATAATAAGATATTAATATTAGAATATTATCTAATTAGCAATTAGTCTCTAATATTACTAATTCAATATAATAGCTTATAGAATAGTTAGACAACTTTCTTTTAAATATTTATGAATTACCTATTAATTATAATATTTAGAATAGCTTTATTAAAACTTAGTTTAATATACCAATAGCTTTAACCATAATAATTATAATTAGATATCTCTATACCAATCTTATAGTTTTCTTTTTACAAATAACAATATAGACTTTAAAGTGACTCTAGCTTTATCATATAAATATAATTATAAAAGAGTAATAAATTATAGAATATCTATTTTTAAGTATTTTATTTTATTTTATCTCTAAGGATTTCATAAAAACTCTCATCTTATAATCTTAGTAATTACCTTTAGCTATATATATCAAACCTTAACCTCAATAAGATTATTTGTATATAGATTATTACTATAAAGTCTTCTACTACTATAAGGTTAAATATTAGAGCTAAAAGTATAATTATCTATAATAATAATTAATTCAATTACCATTTTAACTAGTTATAAACTAATATTAAAATGAATACTATTATCACAAAGACATTTATAGTTAAATCTATACATAGGATGCATAGTTTAAATACTATTCTAAATACAAAAAACAAATAACTAAATATATATAATTCTTCTCAGAAATGCCTTTGAAATACTATGCTATAGAATAATTAATACTTTATCTATATCTATACTTTATAATACTTATATTTATCTATATTAGATAGAATTTACTCTTTTCCTATTTTTATATATTGCTATTTAAATAAGAAGTAATATAAATTTAGTAAGATAAGTTATTAGTCTATAAATTATATTGTTAAAGAGGGGTGTATTTCGTTTAAATAGTATAAGTTAAATACTAATCTTGAGATCTATTCTATAATAGTATACTAATTTTTCTTTCTAAAATATTAAAATATTTATAGCTTATATATTACTTCTACAATCTATTTCGAGATAATAAATATAATCACACTATTTTATAATACTAAGTATAATATAAGTTTAAAGATAAAACTACTATTTCCCCTTAATAGTTTTCAATACTATTTTTTAATAAAAACCTTATTTCCTTTAATAGAAATAGAACTACTAGAAGCTTCTAAAATTAAATAATACTCTCTATATTTATAAACAAATACTTCTGATAGTACACATACTTCTATACCTCTTATATTTATATTTATATATTTAAAGACTATTATGCATATATTATTCTTTGAAGTATTATGTTCAATGTTTATATTACTAGTTTCTCAACTGCTGGATATTTATAATCTACTATATTTCAACAGGTAATTTACTTTTCTATAACGTTTATACTTCTATAAAATAAATTAGCAATAATATATTTAATAGTATGTCCCCAATTACCATACTTAGAATAGTTAATATATTTATACTTCTTAATATTATAATATTTTACATTGCATTATATAAAACCTTCTTTCTATTTCACTTTATAGAAATAGATTACTTTAGTATCATGTTTACTAATATTCATTACTAGCTTTACTAAAATAAGAAAGTTATATTAGTTATTTCAAAATAAAGGTATATATAAATACTTTTGAATCAAAAGAAAATAATTACTTCTATATATATTGTAGAAATAGAAATATAGAAATTCTATTACTATTTCAAATACCTAGCTATCATATACTTTTATGGTATCTTTAATAAAACGGGATGTCTAGTTAAATATTATACTTTTAAAGTATTCAAGAAGTATTACTACTAGTACTAAATATGTAATATAGCCTTTTTATACCTTTATTTTACTGTCTATAGTAATATTAACCTTAATTTTAATATCATTATCAATCTTATCTATGTAAATAGTAACTTTATACTCTATATTATTAATATTATAATAATATTGAATACTATTTAATTTTTACTAAATGTCTTAGTAAAGACATTACAAGAAACCTTTCAAATATAGTAGATCTACATCTCCTAAAGGTTTCCTGATTTTATTATTATTAATACAAATATCATATTTCAATTTAAAAACTTCAGATTAAAAATAAAAATAAAAGGATTAATAGTTTATATTACTTCTATTAAAATATGCAGTAGTATTATAATAGGTTTGGGCTTGAGGCTTCTTTTATTATATAAGTAGTATATGCGTATAGGCTATAGACTTATATCTATAATATTCATCTTATGAATAGTAATATGGGATATAGTATATGTATATTACGCTACTTTCCAGATTTTAGAATACTACTTTTATAGTTAAAATACTTTTTTAACTATAGATCTATAAATATAGTATTTTGTATTCAATACAGTTCTCTAGTTTTTCCTCTTACTTTTCTATTATTATAAGACTAAATTCAAGAGAAGTTGGTTTGTTTATTTAGTTTATTTATTCTAACTTAAGTAATTAGTACTTATTTTAATAATGATTAGAAGTAGATTTATCTCCTTTGAATTCTTTATCAATACGAATAAACAAGTATTTTGATATTACTTTAAATAAATTAAAATTAGAGAATAGAATATAATATTATTATCCTTACTTACTAGATAATACTAAAAGTTTTGAGGTTAATAAGTAAAAGTGCTTTGAATACTAAATAATCATAATAAGTCTATTCATAGATTTAATACTAATAAAGAGTAACAAATAATAATTATATTCTAACTATAAGTTAATAAGAAAATGAAAGGTTTTGAAAGTAATATAAAAAATCTAAACATTGATATATTCTTTATATAAAATAGAATTCAATTCTTAAGTTTAATTTAGAGTAAGTGTTCTTAAATTATAATAGTATTATTAAGAAAAGAAGAAGATTATTTTATTATAAGAAAAGATTCTAAAAGAGTTTTATAAACCCAATAAATTAAGTAAACTAAACTTATTAGTTTTTATTAAGAAGTAGTAAAATAATTTAAAGAAAAAGTAACTTAATAAAGAAATAATTTATTTATAAATAAAGGAAGAAGATATATAAAGAGAGATAATAGAATATATAGGTATTATGGAGTTTTATATATTTAGCCTCCCTGCTTAATAAGTAGTCTTATATAATACCTAGTTATATGCTATAGCCTATAAATATATCACTATAGGTAAATATAATTAAAAAGACCTAGTAGTATAACTACTAATCTAAACCTAACCCTAATCTAGAAGTAGGGGCTAATAAGTAATAAAGTAATAATCAGATATATAAACTTACTAGTATAAGCCTTGTGATAGTTAGAGAGTTATAGCTTAATATATTAGTAGTAGCTTCGAAGTATTAAACTTATTAAAGTAGTATTTATAATATTAACTTATACTAGCTAGATACTAATAATACTACTAGTATACTTTAATAATACTAGCTATAGATATAAAAGAAAGCGATAGATTACTACAGACTAGCTGACCGTCCTTTCAAGTATAAGTTAATAGCTATTTATAATAATACTACTAATAATAATAATAAGAAGAAGAACTACTAGCAGACCGCTTCTAGCTACTATTACTATACTTAACCCTTATAACCTCGATATAAATATTAATCTTATAAAAGTTATTAATAAGTATAAGAACTATAACTATTTTTATAAAAGCCTAAAAAGCTAATTTTATATAAAAGCAACTTCATTACTCTCTCTAGCCCCCTTAAAGTAACTATAGTTATATTTAGCCTCAATATATTATTAGAAGATAAAGCTATCAATAGAATTAAAAAAGAAATTCAAGTAATAAAGAAGAATCTGGCGCCTAAGAATAAGGTATTGAAAGATAACCCTACGTACTTTAAATCCATCTGAAAGGTAGCCTATTAGGTATCTAAAAAAATATGTATATCTAAATCCACTTATTATAGAAGTCGTCGTCAGCTAATAGTAGGGAAAATATAAGTTAAAGTTAAATATATTATACTAGGACTTATATGTTATCGGTATAACTTTATTGCAATTTAAAAACCTTAAGTAACTGTGGCTGTAGCTATTAGTATAAAATAAGTAAAAGTATACGTCCTAGCTAGGAGCTAAATGTTTTCTATATAAAGCTAAAGACTTTGATATAAGTATTATATAATAGATTATAATTAAAATAGTTTAGAAATAAATATGTAATAAAAATAAATTTAATTTTTAAGAAGATCAATATATGAAGTAGAAAAATAGATTTATAGATCTAATCCTATATAAAGGTATAAACTAAGTATTTTAAGAGGTTTAAAAAGAAGAATATTAAGAAGATAGATTATGATCAAAGGAATTATTTTTATATATATTATTAGAAAAACCTTATTATATAGAAATATATTCATACTTAAATATCTTAAACCTATAATAATAATAATAATAATAATAATAATAATAATAATAA
>QAPG01001003.1:0-12011 GCA_004366825.1 Colletotrichum spinosum
ACTAATAAGATTAGAAGGATTATTATATAGATTTATCTTTATAATATTTAGTATATATATATATATATATATATTCTAACTTAAGTATAAATATTATAAATAGAAATAACTGGTTATATACTATTTATATAATCAATTGATTACGACGTGTACTAGTTATAAACTAATAATTATTAAAGTGAAATATTAATTTATTATTTATATTTTATTTACCTAAATAGTAAGGAATAATAATATAAATTCTTAATCTTGACTATTGATAATACTATCTATAGACTAAATAATAGTTTAAATATCAATAAAATATACTCTTTTTTATCTTAAGTATTACTAAAAAGTAATAATATTAATTAAAACTTTAGTATATATATAGAAAGCTTCAGATTAAATATTAATATAAAGAAAAGAAAAAGAATTATAATTAAATATAAAAGTATTTACTTAGCTTAGTAAAAATAGAAAAAAGGGTATGAAGATAATCATAAAGTTATATTAGAAAATAGTTGAAGGCTTTAATATTTAACAAGTTAATACTCTTTAAGATAAGAAACTCAAAACTAGAAATCTTATATTAACTAATAGTATAAAAACATAATTAATACGTTATTAGAATTGAATCTGGAATATTAATAAACTAGTGTTTTTCTAGAAAAAGAAATTATATATATTAGATTTCTTTGATATAAATTACTAATATTCTAAAGAAGAAAAACTTTAAGTTTAATACATAATAGTTATTATTTATAGACTTTTATCTAAATGCTTATAAAGTATTGAGAATTATTAGATTTAAATATTTATGAATTTGAATTAGAATTAGAATTGAGAAGAATTGTTTTTATAGAAAACAAACTTATAAGTATTAGAGAAAGAGAGATTTATAAGGGATTTATAGTCTGAGGAATAAATAATAAGAATAAACAAAATATATTTTCAACTAAATTATAAGTATATTTATTGAGTATTTATATAATTACTAATATAATACTAAAAGATTTAATATCTAGACTTTAAATCTCTAGGTTAAATCTAGAGAAGAGAAAAATATATTAAGGAATATTTGTCTAGGATTCTAATTTCTTTTTGAATAATATTTAGAGATATAAATATATATCTATAAGTCTAAAATAATGAGTTTATTTATTCTTTTCTTTTTATTAGATATTTTATATAGAAGTTTAACTTTCCAGTTCTAAAATCTCAAATCTTATATTTTAAGTTACTTTTTTAAGCTTTGGGGAAAGAAAGCTATATATTCAAAAAAGTAATATTTCATTCTACTATTCCTACTATATTGAATAATTAAACATATTAGTTCTAGATTTTGATAATTAGAATACTTTCTGTTTTTATATTGAATATTATGATGTATTTGAATAGAAGAACTAGATATTCAGAAAGATATAACAAAAAATAGGAAATATAGTAGAAAGAGTTTTATTTATATCTATTAATCTATTTTATATCTTTTATTTCGTTTCTTTTAATATTTCTTTTATTCAATTAAAGTTTAATTAAGAGTTCTTTGTTTTATAACTTTAATTCTTTACTGTATTGATTGTATTGAAACTCTTTAATCTATTTAAAGTTACATGCCTCTTGGGAACTCTTTGAAGGAAGCTATACCTAATAGTCAGCTCTTATCTTATAAAACCCTATATATACTATTAATATTAAGGAACTATTGAAATTGAAGAAACCTTAAGTAGTAAATATAGTTAGTTAATATTTTAAGTAATAGATAGAAGGTATATATATACTTATATCTATTATAATTACTTTTTATAAGATTATAACAAAGTAATATTAATACTAATTAGCTAGTAGTACCTATTACTAGCTATTAATAGCTACTAGTTATTAATAGCTAGTAGTAAGAACTAATAGCTAGTAGTAGCTACTATATAGTTTATATAATTTGAAGATATATAGCTACTAGTTGTACTTACTTGCTATAAGATTCGAACCTATTACTCTTACTATAATAGTAGGAGCCAGCTAGACGTTAAAGTACTATGTTAGGTAGGTTTAATTCTTTACTGTATTTTAATATCTTTGTAGATAGAAGAAAATATCTTATTATATAATAGTTTAAAAAAGGGCTTATATATAAAAAGATAAATAGTATATATAAAAGTAGGATGAAGAATATAGTATAATATTCTTTATTAAAGAAGATTAATATTAAGAAATTAGCTAAAGTTGAGATAAGTTATTACTAATAGTTTAGGTTTCTTAAAGGTTGAAAACACTTTAGATTTAGGAATAAAGAAATTATTATATATATTAATATAAGTAGTTGTATTAAAGGTCTTTAATCTATTTAAAGTTATATGCCTCTTGGGAACTTTTTAAAAGAAGTTATACCTAGTAGTTAGCTCTTACTTTATAAACCCTATAGATACTATTAGTACTAAGGAATTATTTAAATAGAAGAAACTTCAAGTAGTAAATATAGTTAGTTAATATAATTACTAATAAATAGGGAAGGTATAAACCTATTTATCATAGTTACTTCTTTAAAGAATTATAGTTATATAATATTAATACTAGCTAGCTAGTAATACTTATTACTAATTATTAATAGTTACTAGTTATTAATAGCTGATAGTAGTAGCTAATAGCTAGTAGTAGTTATTATATTTAATTTATACAATTAGAAGGTATATACCTACTAGTTGTAGTTACTTACTATAGGATTCAAACTTACTATTCTTACTTTAATAATAAGAGCTAGCTAGACGTTAAACTACTACGTCAAGCGGGAATTATTATATCTATTATTTAATTAAAAGCTTTTATTTAGATATATTTAACTATAATACTATTACTATTACATTTTGATATAATTAAAATTATAGTTCTTTAAGGTTTATAGAAAAAGTAATTATTATAAAGAGGTTTAAAAAAGAAATATATCTAAATTAAAGTTTATAAATGTAATAGTTAGTTTTATTATTATATACAACATATACTCGTTTTTGTAGTATTTATGAAAGACTATATTCTAGTTATTATACTTCCAAATAAGGACGCTATATATAGTAATTGGGTAATTAATAATTTTCTAAATCTATAAGTTATTAGGATAAGTAATAGTTTAATAGATAAAGGTTATCCATTATAATATACATATTCCTTTAGTATATAAATAAACTTTCTTATAATCTTATAAGCTTATAAAACTATACTAGAAAGCGATTTATATAGTTCGAAGTTCTTTATAGATTTAGAATTATAACATAAATACTATTTCAAAATATTTATTATAAGGAATGTTAATATATAAGAATACAAAACTAGTAGTTACTTGGTAAATAAGTTAATATATAGAAGAAAATAAAAGGAGTGTTTATAATATATGATTTGTTTAGTTAAAAGAATTAAGGTTTACAGATATATATTATTTACTATTTTATTTAAAATAAGAAAGCTAATATTATCAATTAAGTGAAGAAAGCTAAGTTCTTTTAAATTTATAAGAGTAAGAAATATCAGTATTTTTACTTAGAATAAAGTAGTTATATTAGGTTATAACTAGGGAAAGTTAATTATACATAAAGTAAAGTATCAATTAATAGAATATAGATGAAGGAGAGAGAAAGAATTAGTAAATCATAAGTTAGAAAAAAGCTTTTATATTTTAGTTATAATATATATATATATATATATGTATATATATATATAGATATAGTTACAATTAAAATAATGCTCAAAGCTTCTATCAGCTATAAGGCAGAAACTCTTTTATTTAATAGGTTAGTTATATTTCTTAGATGAATTAGTTAAGAGTTATATATTTATAAGTTTAAGATTACTTGAGTAAATGCTTTCATTTTCTAACAAAGCTCTATTTCTCTTTTAAATATAGTACTAAATGTATTCTAGTTATCCTAAACCTAAATAAAACTTTTACTTTGATAAATACTTTCTCTAAAAAGAAATGATTCAGCTTATAATTCAGGTTTATAAATATCTTTACTATTATTTAAATAACGACTTTCCTTATTTAATATTATTTAATAAAAGTCCCATTTAGTATTACTATAGGCTTAATAGAATCCCCCATTTTTAATAATTCGTATATTTTAGATAATAACTAGTAGTATTGGTAGAATATAGAACTAGGAATCTCTTATCTATTCTTAGATTTATAGAGTAAGATTGATTTATTTCTAGTAAAACTTTCTAAGAACTAGTTCTATTAAGAATATCTAAAAGACTATAATAATTATTCTCTATCTTATATATCTATATATAATGAGTAGTTAAAAGATTTTAATATCAATAATATATTCTTATAAGAATAACCTTTTACCAGTTTATATTAGAAACGTTAATAATAGTAGAATATTTCCTTGATTATTTCTTTATCATAGTAATTAGAAATACCTATATAGTACATTTAGATACACTTATAGAATATCTAACTAAAATACACAACGTTATTAGTTAGATTGAATAGTAAGAAATACTAATTTAGGAAATTTAATTACAAGGTTTTATTTAAATTATATAAAAGAATATATCAAGTATTCTAATTTACTATATAGGTATAAACAATAATTATGAAGAGGAAGTTAAGTACTATGATAGAAATACATAATAGAATACTGTTTTTATATAAATAAAGTAATATAGTAATTTAAATAGATTTCTTAATAGATTAATAGTAAGATTATATATTTTATTATAATATGTCATAAATTAACAAGTATAGGGAGAATAGGTTTATTATTATTTTAAGACTTATAGATTTATATAAAAGAAGAAGTAAGGTAAAGCTATAGTATCTGATAATTTAATGGATTTATTTAGTTACTTTTGCTCTATACTTAGAATAGTATCTACGTTCTTCACCCTGTATATAGATTTAATTATAAACCTTATTTAATAATAGCACTTATACTAATACCAACTTATAACTAGTTAAAAGAATAGTAAAATTACTTATTATTATAAATACTTATATTCCTAATTCGAATATTTAACTCTATAGTAAGAGAAGACTTGATAATAATAATTAGAAAGAATTCTATTAAAGCTAAGGCTTAATATATATAGTTAAAAGTGACTAATAAAGTTGTACGATTAAGAATCTTTTTGAACCTCTTAAGAATAGAATAAAATAGAATATTTATAAAAGCTAAGTATTTTATAATCTATTACTCTTCTATATCTAAACTATCTTTAGTATAATCTAGTAGCTGGAATAGTAATATACTATACTTCTATAATAGAACTAGAATCTCCTGGAAATCTATATAACTACCTATAGAGAACGTCTTAGAGAATAAGTATAGAAATATCTAACTATTATTATTATAATTAAAACTATTATTTAATTAATTAAAACTTTAATGAAATTATCTTAAGTATTATAAGTAATAAGTAGTTTATAGATATTGAAAAGAACATTATCTAGCTAATTTATAGTTTATCTTATTAAGCTAATAATATTGGAAATTAAGTATTAATTAGATAAGATTTTAATAGTAATATATTATTATAATATTAGTTATTAGATATTTTAGAATATTATAATAATATAATTATAGTAGTTTAAAAGGCTATCTAATTATATTAAGAGTATTTATATCTATATAAATATTATTTATTTATTAGTTATACTTAATTAATATATCAAGATTATTTATTAATAAGAATAAGCTAAGTCTTATTATATTTATATAGAGATTATAAGTTGATTTATATTAATAGTAGAAAACCTTTATATTAATAGTATAAAGTTTTATCTTAAGGGTAAGTAAGACTTAGTAAGGATATTAAGATTATAGATATTAAGGTTATAATAAATGTTTAAGTAGAATACTTATAGTTAGTAGTGATTATATATCTTAAGATATGTAAATTATATATAATTATAAAAGTATAAAGGTATAAGGGTATAAGGTTATTATAGAATAAGTTATTAGTTATTTATTATTAGAAAAGTTGATATAAGGTAAGTATACTTATTATTATAGTTATAAAGAATGTAGTTCTAGATTAACGAAAAGCTAGTTATAGTAGTTAGTAGGGGGATAGGAGGGCTAAAGCTATACTTTATAAGGTAATATATCTACTAATAGTTGTAATAAAGAGTGAGCTATTGGTCTTTCTTTTTAATAAATTTATATTACATAAATTATAAAAAGCTTTAAGTAAGTATTAGTAATAATATTCCTAAACTAGTTATAATAAGCTTTTACTATATTTAAGACTTCTTTGGGGATATAATCACAAGCATATATTAAATAACTAATGGGCTAAATCTATTTGATATTTCTGGAGTTTATTACTATTTAATGAAATAGTTATACTAAATAAAGTAATATAAGAAATATAAGAAATAGATTCTTGATATAATAATAAAGTTACTAAGAAAGATTAGATATTAAGAATAAAATATAACTATTTTAATACTTCAAAATTAATATTAGAAAAGAATATTTATTTATTATAATATTAAAAGTAGTATTTAGCTTTGTTCTAATAAACTAAATTCAACTAGTAGTAAAGCTTTTAGTAAAGTATTTATAAATGTCTTCATTATTTATTAAACTTAAGTATTTATGGAAATAATTACTAATACTATATAGGATATTATTTATAATTATAACTATAGGGAGGAACTAATAGCTTACTTTCTACTGTAACTATTAGTAGATATATTGCCTTCTAAAGTATGACTTTAGCTTTCTTATCCCCCTACTAATTACTACAGCTAGCTTCGAGTTAATCTAAAGTTAAACTCCTTATAGCTATAGTAGCTAGTATATCTATCTTATGATAACCTTTTTAATAATTAATAATGAATAACTCTTTCTATAATAACTTTATATCCTTACACCCTTATACTTTTAAAGCTATATGTAATTTGAATATCTTAAGATATTTAATGATTACTAACTATAGGTATTCTATTTAAATATTGATTATAACTTTAATATTTATAATCTTAATATCTTTATTATAGACTAAGCCCTACTTATTCTTAACATAAGACTTTATACTATTAATATAAAAGTTCTCTATTATTAATATAAGCTAACTTATAAGTTCTATATAAGTATAGTAGGATTTAGCTTATTCTTATTAATAAAGAATCTTAATATATTAGTTAAACATAGTTAATATATAAATAGTAGTTATATAGATATAAATACTTTAAGTATAATTAGCTAATTTTTAAAACTCTCATAATTATATTATTATAATACTTCAAAATATCTAGTGATTTATATTATAATAAGTTATTAATATTAGGATAATATCTAATTACTACTTAGTTTCTAATGTTATTAGCTTAATATAATAACATATAGGATAATTAGATGATTTTCTTCTAAATATCTATAAACTATTTATTAATTATAATATTTGAATGATTTTATTAGGGTTTCATCTAATATATTAATAGTCTTAATTATAATAGTTATAGTTAGATATTTCTATATCTATTCTATAGTTATCTTTTTATAAGTAGTTATATAGATTTTGAGGAGATTTTAATCTTACTATAAACGTTATAGAAGAGTAATAAATTTTAGAATACCTAATCTTTAGTATTTTATTTCATTCTATATTTAAGAAGTTTATAAATATTTTTAACTTTACAATTTTAATAATTACTTTTAGCTATATATATTAAGCTGTAGGTTTAAGACAGGCTTTTCTAATAATTATTATGAGGTCTTTCATTACTATAGAATTCAATATCAGAACTAGAAGTATAATTATCTATAATAATAAGTAATTCTATTATTATTTAAACTAGCTATAAGTTAATATTAGTATGAATACTATTATTAGGTAAAATCTATAGTTAAATCTATATATAGGGTGAAAGGTTTAGATATTATTGGAGGTATAGAGCAAAGGTAATTAAATAATAATAACTATAGGAATATAATTAATATAGAATTCTGTTATTTTATTAATTACTTATTAGTTATTATATAATAATTATAATTACTATTAATCTAAATAGAAATAGAAGACTTATTATATATTAAGGTAGAAACTAAAGAAATTAGCTTATCTGTTCATCTTTATATTTCTCTAGTTATATGTATCATTATAATACTATTATTAGTAATTGAACTAATTTACCCCTTAAAATATCTCTTCTAAAAGACTAAGTCTTTTCTTGATTATTTGCTATTTACTAATCTTTATATCTAATTATAGAATTTAAATATTAATATTAGAAATTACTAGTAATTAAATAAATTATAACTTATATTTCATAATAAAACAATTAGGAGAAGCTAATGGCTCGTCTTCTACTGCGACTATTAGTAGACACATTGCCCCCTAAAGTATAACTTTAGCCCTCCCACCTTTCTACTAATTACTATAGTTAGCTTTAGTTAATCTAAGACTAAACCCCTCGCAGCTATAACTAGTATACCCGCTTTATATTAACTTTTTCATAAATAATAAATAACTAATAACTCCTTCTATAATAACCTTACGCCTTTATGCCTTCTCACCTTTATACCTTCATAACTATATATAATTCAAATATCTTAAGATGTTTAATTACTACTAATGATAAGTATTCTATTTAAATATTTATTACGACTTTAGTATCTGTAACCTTAATATTTTTACCAAATCCTACTTACCCTTAAGATAAGACTTTATATTACTAATATAAAGGTTCTCTACTATTAATATAAGTTAACTTATAATTTCTGTATGAATATAATAGAATTCAGCTTATTCTTATTAATAAATAATCTTAATATATTAAGTATAGCTAATATATAAATAATACTTATATAGATATAGATGATCTTTAGTATAATTTAATAACTTTTAAGACCCTTATAATTATATTATTATAATATTTTAAGATATCTAGTAATTCATATTATAGTAGTATATTAATATTAACGTATTATCTAATTAATACTGAGTTTCTAAAACTTTTGGCTTAATATAATAGCTTATAAAATAGCTAGATAATTATTTTTTTTAAATATCTATAAGTTACCTATTAATTATAGCTTTTAAAATAATTTTACTGAGATTTAAGTTAATAAACTAAAAGATTTATTTATAAGAGCTATAAGTAAATATTACTATATTTATCTTATACTTCTTTTCTTATAGGTAATTATATAGATTTCAAAAGGATTTCAAATTTATTATAAAGGATATAGAAGAATAATAAGTTATAGAATGCCTAGCTTTTAGTATTCTATTCTATCTTATTTTTAAGAAGATTAAAAAGGTTCTAAACCTTATAACCTTAGTAGTTATTTTCAGCTATATATATTAAACCCGAGTTTTAATAAAGCTTTTTTTATATAGATTATTATTATAAGGTTTTCTATTACTATAGGGTTAAATATTAGAACTAGAGGTATAATTATCTATAATAATAAGTAATTCTATTAACATTTTAACTAGTTATAAGCTAGTATTAGTATTATTGGTTGTATTGAAGGTCTCTGATCTATTTAAAGTTACATGCCTCTCGGGGTCCCTTTAAAGGTAGTTATACCCTATGGTCGGCTCTTGCCTCATATACTCTGTAGATAATACTAGTTCTAAGGAACCGTTTTTAAACGGAGGAAACCTCAGGCAGCAATAACGCGGTTGGTTAATATCATTGCTGACAAATAGGGAAGGTATAGGCCTATCCGTCGTAGTTACTTCTTTAAAGGATCGCAATGGGTTGTCACGTGACGCCTGCTGCCAGCTGGTAAGGCCTGTCGCCAGCCGTTGACAGTCGCCAGCTGTTAACGGCTGTCGGCAAGGGCCAACAGCTAGTGGCAGTTACTACACTTGGTTTACGTAACTGGAAGGTCTGTGACCACCGGTCGCGCTTGCCCGCCGCAGGATTCGAACCTACTGCTCTTGCCGTAAAACGGTAAAAGCCAGCCAGACGTTAAACCACTACGTCATACGTAACTGGAAGGTCTGTGACCACCGGTCGCGCTTGCCCGCCGCAGGATTCGAACCTACTGCTCTTGCCGTAAAACGGTAAAAGCCAGCCAGACGTTAAACCACTACGTCAAGCGGGGGCTAGTATTAGTATAAATACTATTATGAAATAAAATATATAGTTGAATCTATATATAAGGTGAAGAGCTTAGATACTATTCTAAGTATGGAGTAAAAGTGATTGAATAATAGAATAATTTTTAATATTATAATATATCTAAGTATTGGCTTATATATAAATGTAGATAAGTATGAAATCTACCAATTAAGCTTTATATATACTTATAATAGGAATCAACTACAACTTATTAGCTATAGTTACTTATCTATTCAATTTTCTATAGTAGGAACTATTAGATTTATTTTGATATATAAAGAACTTCTATTTGTATTATTATAATAGAAGTAATAAGAAGTTCTACGATATTTCTATATGAATAAATCGTATAGAAATCGCTCTAAAAATACATTCATGTTTTATTATTTTACTTCTAATAGTTCTTACCTAAATAAGGTAAAAGTATAGAAGTTTATTCTTTTATAAGATATTAGAAGTAGTTCAAGCTATATACGCTATAGTTATAATACTTTATATACTATAGCTATAGTAGCTAATGTATTATAGTTGTACTACGATATGTATTATACTTTAACCTATATGTTATAATTATAGTATATTATATGCTATAGTTATAATAGCCTATATATTATATTAAAATATATATATTATAATTATAACACTCTATATACTATAATCATAGTACTTTATATATTATAACTATAGTTAGAACCCTAGAAGGATAATTAAGATTTTAAAATAAACCTTTAGTATAAGGATTTTAATATCTCTATAAATAGTAATTAGAAATGGTTTGTTACGTTATGAATTGAATTACTATTTCTCATTCTGTTTAACTTTTATTGTTATAAATATCTTAAATAAGCCTGTATATTAAGAAAATTACTTTTATTATATTATATTTCTCCTAATTCTATAATTATTTATAGTAATAATTTAACTCTCAATTTATTTATCTATTTATCTATTTTAATAGATTATAGGTCTAGTTCTTTTTAATCTAAAGACTCAATATTTTATTCTTTAAAAGACTATTCTTTTTATTTATTTATAAACTTAAATATTATAATAAAATCTATAAGAATCTCCATCTTTTTACTGTTTTAGTAGGAACTGAATATCTTATGAAAATTACTTTCTTTTTATAAGAATTCAATCTTATTTAATAGAGTATTTTAATGTTTAAAAATCTGATTTCTCGAACTATTTTAATTTCTTTTAGTTCTTTAAGAATTTGAAATATACTTTTAATTTACTATTTCGTTGGAATTACTTTTAAGTTTATTTCTTCTTTAGTTTTAAATCATATTAACAGTGAATTTAATTACTTTTGCTCTATACCTAGAGTGATATCTAAACCTTTTACTTTATATTGAGATTTAACTTTTAACTTTACTTAATAATAGTATTTATATTAATATTAACTTATAACTAATTAAAATAGTAATGAAATTACTTATTATTATAAACAATTATACCCCTAATTCTAATATTTAACCCTATAATAATAGAAAGCCTTATAGAAATAATCTATATAAAGAGGGCTTCATTAAACCTAGGGTTTAATATATATAGTTAAAAGTAACTACTAAGGTTGTAGGGTTAAGAACTTTTGTAAACTTCTTAAAATAGAATAAAATAGAATACTTATAAGAACTAGGCATTCTATAATCTATTGCTCTTCTATAATCTTTATAATAGAATTAACATCTATTTAAAATCTATATAGCTACCTATAAAACGGTAAATATAATATAAGTATAGAGATATCTAATTATAATTATTATAATTAAAAGTATTAGTATATTAGACTAAATTCTAATACAGTTATCCTAAATATTATAATTAATAAATAACTTATAGATATTTAAAAGAAAAGTATCTAGCTATCTTATAAATTATTATATTAAGTTAGTAATATTAGAAACTAAATATTAAATAAATAATATCTTTATATTAAGACCCTATTATA
>QAPG01001004.1:0-12379 GCA_004366825.1 Colletotrichum spinosum
ATTATTATTATTATTATATTATATAGTATATAGTATTATATAAAGCTCTAGATTTATAATATAATAATTACTTACTAACTACTATATATTTAGCTATAGCTAGTACTAAATACTTAGTATCTATTGCTAGTAAGACGCGGAGGGTATACTGCTATATATATAGTAACGTGTGTGGTTACTACATACCCCATAGCATAACGCAACCGACAAGTATTTAAATAGAAGTTAAGATAATAAATATAACTACTAAAGAATCATATCTTTATCATAGAAGTTAGTGTTTTTACTACTATATATTATAATATCTATCTTATAGTAAAAGAAATAGAAGTATGAGTTAAAGCTATCGATTCCTATTAATATAGCTATATTATAATATTAAGTAAATTTCTTAAAGAGTTATATATTGAGAAATGAGAAGTCTTATTAATAAACGAAATACTATACTTTAAATATTTTAATATTTAAAGATATAAATAAATAAAGATCTCTAGCTTTAGATTAATTAATAAAGTTTAAACTATTAATAGTATATTATATAAAACGTTATAATTAACTATTAAGAGATTTAATAATTAGGAGAAGACTATTATTTCTATAGAATTATTAATAATATAATAAGTTAACTATTACTTCATATTAATACTATTAGTAATACTTTAATCTAATACTCCTATAAAAAGCTATTTCTATAATATTGTGTAAATATATATATAAATAGAAGTATAATGAAACTAATTTATACTAATAGAACTACTTACTAACTTATAATAAGTAAATTTAGAAAGTATTAATATTACTATTATTTAATTACTATATAGCTTTATAGAATTAGGTATATATTATGATATAAACTATTCTGAATATTCTCAAGATAGATTAGGAATAAAGATCTTATTATATAATTTGAAGTTTATACTCTTTAGGTTAGATAATCTTTATTTGAATATTATAAATAGATAGATACATAATGCTTTTAATTCATATTTATCTAAACTTAATAATAAAGAGGAAAAACAGTTCTGATAAGTAGAGATTATAATAAAGTTAAAATTAATATTTATAAATAATAAACCCCTTACTTTTAATAGAAATATAATAACTTTTAGAAATAATAGCAGTATAATCCTTATTTAAAAGAATTAAAATAAGAAGATGAGACTTATTGATTATATTTTTAATAAAGTAGAACTAATATATATTAGATAAAGAGTATAAAGAATATATACTACATCTATATAATAATTAGAAATATTATTTGATTTCTTTATTATAGCTTAATATTAAGACTAAATAGAAGAAGATATTAAGAAATTTAATACATACTTTATATAATCAATAAAGAATTCAAAATAAAACTTAATATTTATTTTAATTACTATTAAAGAGATAAAGGTTTATATTTTAATTAATAGAGCTTCTATTGATAATAGAAGTATAATATTCTGATTGAGACTTATTATTATTCTAAAGATAGAAGGAAATAATAAGAATAATAATATATTTAAACTTAAAAGCAATATTATTTACTTTTCTTCTATTGAATTAAAGAGAGTTATTTAAAATATACTAGATTCTATAGTCTATAATAAAACTATGAGAATTAATATAAGATATATAATTTGTGTTATTTCTAGATAAGTAATTAAATATCTAAAGATATTAGTAATATTAATAATAATTTATATTAATTTTTATTTCTTTTAGAAGTATCTTACTAAGTTAAGTATTACTAAAGAGAAGTATTTTATAATTCATATTAAAGTATTTCAATAATTATATAAACAAAGAGAGATCTTTAAGATCTTTTAGATTAATAATAAAAGTAATCTTATAAATAGTATAATTCAGAGATTTAATAATTAAGCTTTTAAAGAATTTATAATAATACATAAAGTAATAATATAAATAAAAAGATAGATTATATGAGTTATTAATAGTAATAAGAAGACGAACTAAGAATAAAAGAAGGGTATATAGGATAATAGTAAGAAAGTAATGGAGAGAGAGAGAAAAGTATATTAGAACAAGAATTTAAAGTACTTAGTATAGTATTAAATAAAAAGTGTAATCTTATAGAGAAATACTATTCATAGTATTTTTATAGTTTTTAGTATAATTAAAAGAATTTATATAATTAGAGACGACTTCATATTTATCCTATATTTGATATTATTTTGTATTTTATACTACCTTTATTTTCTATACTAATTTTAATACGTAATAGGCCTCACTTATAAAAGAGAGTATTACTAATATCAAGGGAAATATAATATTAATGTTGCTAAAGCTATCCTAGTAGGTAACTAAGTAGTTAACTTACTTATTTAGACTAATAAGAATAAAAGGATTATTATATAGATTTACTCTTATAATACATAGTATATATATATATATATATTATAACTTAGATGTAGATATTATGAATAGAGACAATTAGTTATATACTATTTATATACTTAATTAATTATAATATTTACTAGTTGTAAACAAATAATAAAAGTATAAAGATATAAAAATGTAAATGCGTAAGGATATAAGGTTATTATAAAAGGAGTTATTAGTTATTTATTATTTATAAAAAAGTTAATATAGAATAGATATACTTACTATTATAACTATAAGGGGTTTAGCTTTAGATTAACTACAAGCTAGCTATAGTAGTTAGTAAAAGGATAGGAGGGCTGAAGTTGTATTTTAAAAGGTAATACATATACTAATACTTATAGTAGAAAGCGAGCTATTAGTTCCTCTCTTATTATATATTTTTATTAAATTAAATATTAATTATTAGAATTTATTAAAACGTATATTATGTTTTTACTTATAGAGTAGTTATCATCTAGAAAATTAGTTACTACTTAATATCTTTATTTATACTAATTATTTAAAAGCTAAATAGAAGTAATAGAATTATAAGAGTATAGCTAAAGGTTTCAATTCGGAAAGGCTTAGATATATAAATAAAGTTTATATTACTATATAAATTATTATTTGAAGGATTTCACTTAGAATCCTTTCGTTAACAACTCTTTCGAGTATTTTAATAATTATAATTAGCTAGTTACTAAGTATATTGTGTAGTCTTACTAATATATCTTTATATATTTATATAATATAAAAGTGGGAAGGGCTAATAGCTCGCTCTCTTTTATGACTATTAGTAGATATATTACTTCTTAAAGTATAACTTTAGCCTTCCTACCCCCTTGCTTACTACTATAGCCAGCTTCTAGTTAGTCTAAAACTAAACTTTATATAGCTATAGCTAGTATACCCGCTTTATATTAATCTTTTGATATATAATAAATACCTAATTACTCCTTTTATAATAATCTTATACCCTCATACCTTTATACCTTTATAACTGTTAATATATAATATAAATATCTCAAAACATTCAATTACTACTAACTATAAATACACTATTCAAATATTTATTACCTTAATATCTATAATTTTAATATTTCTATTAAGCCCTACCTACTTCGAAAATAAAGGTTTATACTACTAATATAAAAACTCTCTACTATTAATATAAGCTAACTTATAATCTCTATATAGATATAATAAGATTTAACTTATTCTTATTAATAAATAATCTTCATATACTAACTATAGCTAATATATAAATAATATTTATATTAATATAAGTAATTCTAATATAACTAGATAGCTTTCAAAACTTCTACAATTATATTATTATAATCCTTCAACATATATAATAATTAGTATTATAATAATATAGTACCTGATAATTAGTAAAATAATATAACTATATATAAAGCGATAGTGAATAGATATTCATAACTACTATTTATAATAAAACGCCCTATAGGAATGTTTTGAGATTAAATATATACCTCTAGGAAATCTTATAATTCATAATTTTATATAACCTCTCTATAGCTATTAGTCTCATACTTCCCTTACTTAGATTAATATAAGGGACTAATTAAACTATTTAAAATTATAATAAGAAGAAGAATTTTAAGAAGAACTTCTAGTATTTAAGGGTTTTAATAAGATTCTTAACTATTAATTAAAGTCTATAGATCCTAAGCTATAGTAATAATAAAATTAAATAAAAAGGCTTAGAAGTATTAGAAATACCCTCTAGTTAATAAGGAATACCTAAATAGCTTATAAATAGTATGATTCTTCTTACTATAAGAATATGAATTTGATAAGAATAATAGAATAATAGAAGAAGTATCTTATAAGATATAAATAGAAGGTTTAATTAGTATTATTCAAAAAGGCTAGCTTATAGGTAGAACCCTTAAAGCTAAGGGGGCATATTATTAGGAATAATGTATTTAAGGGGTAGAGTTTATACTAGTTAAACCTCAAGCGCTAGCGCTATCTCTATAGGTCTTATTCTATTTAAACTACTTAAAATAGAACGTTATATAGTATATATAATTATATTTAGTGATATAGAATATATATTAGATTTTGCCTCCTAATTATATATAGCATCTAAGAGCTTTATAATATTAAAAAACTACTAAGTAAAATATATATATTATAATAACCAAATTATATCTTAAGTATTAAAATGTCTACTCAAAATACCCCTTTTTTAGTTTTTAAAAAAGCTAATTAGTAGCTTATTTAATATAATATATTTTAGGTAGAAGCTAAAGTTTATAACCTATAGGACTATTTTAACCTTAAAGTAACTACTTATTAAAACTTCTTTTTAAAGCTTCCCTAAGAGCTACTCTTAAGCAACTTTCTAAAAGCTAAATAGTATTAATAAGCTTTTAAAATATCTGAATTAAGTATTCTTAAGGATTCTATTCTAATAGGGGTAGACTATAAGGAAGATAAATAACTTCTTATGAATACTACTAAAGAAGTTTATATAAGAAATATTATAGACTTTATAGAGAAAGGTCTAAAAGTCTCTTTAGTTTTTTATAATCTCTATATTTTAAGGGGTTATAAATATTAATATAAACAGTTCAATTAAGCTTATATCACTATTTAGATCTTTAGGTATGTAAGTAAAGTATTTTAATATTAATACTACTATATAGAAGAAGATATAGGAGTATAAATTACTAACTTCTATAACTACTTTAGTATTATAAATAATTTATACTTTTGAAATACTACTTTAGTATATTATGAGATATTTTAATCCTCTAGATTTAGATATCTTACTATACAAGTAGTAATTAAAATATAGTTTTAGAAGTAATAAGATATTATATATAAACCTAAGTAGTTAATTATACTCTTTCTATTATTAGAATACTTTAGATTTATAATTTCATATGTTTTATTAGCTTTCTTACTAATTAACCTCTATATATAAAATTATATATTTGTAACTTATAACTATTAAGATTCTATACTTCTAGACAAAACTATTTTAACTTTTATAGAAACAATATAATATCTCTTAAAAGCCTTTTTATATAATAAGATTAATTATAATACTTTTAATACTATAGTAGAAGTTCTAATTACTATTTCAAATACTTAAAGTAATAAGAAATACTTTTAGAGTATAAATAGGTTTCTATACTTTCTGAAGTGTACATTAAGTTATATCTTAGTATATTATTACTATATATATTTTTAGTTAGCTCATAAATGCTAAATATTAAGTATTTCAATTAAAGAAAGGATTAAATAATTACTAGCTTTAGATTTAGAATTCTTAAGAAGGATTGAGAATTTTAAATAATAGTAACTATATAATTAGCCTTTAAGTTAAAGCAGTTATAATACTATATAGTAAGCATATTATAAAGATAGATTTTAGTAATATCTTTTTAAGGTATTCCTATTTTTAATTTAGATATTTTAATTTATATCTTCTGAGATATAAAGTGCTTTATAATCTTTGAAGAAGTTCTTATAAGAAACTATATTTAATATAATCCAAAGCCTATACTTATTAAAAGCTATAGAAATACTAAGATTCTTATTATAATTAGTAAATATAACAAAGGCTAAGTTATACTTATATAATATTATTCTTTATACTATTCTAATAATAAATTCTGTCTCTTTTTAGTAATTATAGAAATAGGACTATTAGTAAGATACCAACCTAAACTACGTATTTTAACTATAGAAGAATAATTGCTCTAAAGTTATAGCTATTAGTATTTAATATAACTAGTAAGTCTTTAAATATTATATACTTTATAAGAGATTAACTACTTTAGTAGTATAATTAGTATAATATAAACTTTCTCCTAAATATTACTACTTCTAGTAGTATATTATAAATACTATTTAAAAGTTTTTAAAAGGTAATTGTTGGTTAATCTGGAGGGTAATGTATACTATATGTGATCTTGCTATATAGGTGCAAACTGGTATTCTAGTTATTTGTTATTATTATTATTATATCATATAGTATATAGTATTATATAGGGTTTTAGATCTATAGTATAGTAATTACTTACTAATTACTATATGTATGGCTATAGCTAGTGTTAGATGCCTAGTATTTATTACTAGTAGGGTATAGAGGGTATACTACTATATATATAGTAATGCGTATAGTTACTATATGCTTTATAGTATAGTATAACTAATACTAGTAACTTTTCCTTTTTACTATATGCTTTAGTACCTATCTATTTATATGAAAAATAGTATTTTTAGCGATTTATATTTTTTATTTTAATAATATTTAAATATTTATTTATTTATTCTATTTGAATTACTTATTGTTTTATTTAAATAGTTATATAGTTTGAATTGATAAATTACTTAAGGGTATAGTTTAGTATATTTTTTATTCCCGCTTGACGTAGTAGTTTAACATCTAGCTAGCTCTTATTATTATAGCAAGAGTAGTAGGTTTGAATCCTATAGTAAGTAACTACAACTAGTAGCTATATACCTTCCGATTATATAAACTATATAATAACTACTACTAGCTATTAGCTACTACTATTAGCTATTAGTAACTAGTAACTATTAATAGCTAGTAATAAGTATTACTAGCTAGCTAGTATTAGTATTATATAACTACAATCTTTTAAAGAAATAATTATAATAGATAGGCCTATACTTTCCCTATTTATTAGTAATTATATTAACTAACTATGTTTACTCCTTAAGGTTTTCTCTATTTAAAACAATTCCTTAGTACTAGTAGTATCTATAGGGTTTATAAGGTAAGAGCTGACTACTAGGTGTAGCTTCTTTTAAAAGGTCCTAAGAAGTATATAACTTTAAATAGATCAAAGACCTTCAATACAACCAATAGTATATTGTTTATAAAAGGATTAGGAATATTGTTATCTCTATTAATTTATTATATTTTATGAAATTTATAGTATTTATATAATTATTCTAATATTATAATATTAATTATAAGATATTTTTCCTTAGTAGTGTTAAGTTTTATAAGGTATTTATAAAGTAAGTATGAGTTAGTATATATAATAGTTGGGATTTTAAGGAGTTTTTAGTATTAGAGGATCTTCTTAAGCGATATAGTAATAGTATAAATAAAGTTTATACTAGTTATTATAATATAAATTTCTAAAGTAAGTATATTTCTAGTTACTTTTTTATTCTTTATAGAAAAGTAGTATATAAGGTTATTATAAAGGTTAAATTAGTTAGTATTAGTAGTAGTTTTTTGGTTTAGGATTATTATAAATCCTAGTTAAGATAAGAAGTTAGTATTATTAGTAAATAAGCTATTTATAAAAATATAGAAGTATATTTTAGAGAAATTGAATAATATGAAATTAAGGTTATAGTTAAGATATTTAATTTACTACTTAAGGTGTTTATTAAGTATAATAATATTATTACTTAAGGGTTATTATTCTTATATTATATAGGAGAAGTTAAATAGTATTTTAAGTTTGTATATTAAAGTGAGGTATATTTTATATATATATTATTCGATATATACTTTCTTAAGCACTTTAGGTGTTATATATATATATTAATAAGGGTAAGCTTTTGTTTTTAGTATTTTTAATATAGGTAGAAGGTATTACTATTAAGGAATAAGATATTTCTATTAAATACTAGTAGTATTATTTTTAAGAGGATTATTTTAGGTTTTATTTTAAATAAGGTTTTTTAGAATTCTTTATTTTTATAGTATAAGAAGGTAGTATTTATGAGGCTAAGTATGTTATTAGTTTGTATACTTAATTCTATTAAATACTAGTAGTATTATTTTTAAGAGGATTATTTTAGGTTTTATTTTAAATAAAGTTTTTTAGAGGTTTTTATCTTTTTGGTATGAGAAGGTAGTATTAGAGAAACTAAGTATATTATTAGTTTGTATATTTATAAGGCTAAATGTATTATTTTTAGTATATAAGATAAAGAAATATAAGTTATATATTAATATTTCTGTTTGTAATTATTTTTTATAGTGTTTAGAGTAGGTTACTTATTAGTAAGTACTAGGTTTAGTAAGGTTATATAGTAGTTTAATAATAATTATAATAAAGTTTAAAGGGTATTAGTCTTTAAGGTATAAAAGTAGTTTAATTATAATACGTTTTATAAGTTCTATTTTAGCTTAAGTATAGGTTTGTATAATATTATAGAGCTATATTATTATACTATTTTACTAGAAAAGAATTAGGGTTATAGTTAAAATTAACTATTAGCTACTATATTAGATAGTTAGCAATTACATTAATATTTTAAACTTACCATTATCTCTAAAGTTTTAAATTATAAGTCTTAACTTCTTGCATATTTTATTAGTATTTTTATTTTTAACTTTATTAATAATATAGGATTTGAAGTATTTGTAATTTTTATAGAGAATAGGGTTATACTAGACGATTTCTATAATACTATTAATAGTAATACTTTTAACTTCTTTTTTAATCAATTCTTTAAATAATAGACTTAGTATTATAATAATGCTTTTTTTATAGAGTTTAAATGTTAGTACTATATCTAATTACTTTTTTGCTATTAGGTATACTATAAAATAAAATTCCTAGCTGAAATCTTAAGAAGATAAGTTATTCTTATATATTATAAGATTTAAAAAGATAAGGCTTTTATAAAGTATCCCTAATTAGAATAATATATTACTAACTATTTAAATAGGAAGGGGATTATTATTATTAATTACTATAGCTAGAATATCTTATAGTATTTATTATATATTTATGATAAATAAATAATACGGTATATGGTCTGAATGTAGGTTTTTGAAAGGTATGATCTATTCAAGCTAGAGTGAAGCGCTTGAACGCGTATAAATAGAGCGGTTAGGCTTTATATAAGTTAGTATAGCTATATGGTAGCCTTAGTACTATACCTATTCTCATATACCCCCCTAGTAGTAGAACTACTAGAGATACCCTTAAATCCTAAGTAACATATTATTATAAATAAAATAGGGTAATTAGTATTTAAAATAAACTTAGTACTATACCTATTCTCATATACCCCCCTAGTAGTAGAACTACTAGAGATACCCTTAAAGCCTAAGTAACATATTATTATAAATAAAATAGGGTAATTAGTATTTAAAATAATCCTTTAAGCATTTAAACAAAAGAAATTATTTATTATAATAAACCTATTATACTTTGTTATATATTCAACTGTTTCTATAAGTATTAATAAGAATACTTAGTTAGCTCCTTCTAAAGTTAACAATTATTTTTTATTTCAGTATACTAAAATAATCCCCTTATTGCTTTTTATTACTATTTTCTTTTTTTTACTAATATTAATATTTTTAATAGTCACCTTTTTATACTTATAGGTAGTATATTTATTAATACAGATCCTATATATTAAATTTCAAATAAAATAGTATATATTAATTATTACTAATATTTCAACTATAGGATAAACCTACTAAAGTTGAAAAAAAACTATTAAAACTAAAGCGTTATATAATATTATAGCTAATTTGTTATTATATTTTAATCTAATTTCTTTATTAAATAAACTTATTCTAATTTTCGCCTAGTTTATTAATAAGCTTAAGGGGTTACTTTTTAACTCCAATTTAAAAAGTAGTAGAAAATCGGACTTTAAAATTATATCAGCTATCTTTCATCCTTATTTAAGTATTAACAACAAGAACTCTCAGATTCAAAATATTCTTTTTTAGTCTTTTTGGGAAGCCTATTTTATTTAGTACTTTTTAACTTTCTTTATTTCACATAACCTTATTAATAGCTACTATTTTCCCCTTACTCTCTTTATTGTTAATATTCTCATTAACTTCAGCAACTTTATTCACAACTAAACTATTATCAAAATTTGAATATAAGTTACTAAAATTAATAGTTTTTATCTATCTTTTTCTAGTTTAAATAGTAAGTATTAATACAAAACTAAAATATTATATCTTAAGGCTTTTATTTATCTCTATTTTACTAAGTTTTCTAATTTTTAAAAATACTTATTACTATTTCTACCGCCTAAAGTTTTTAATATATTAAAGTTAAGTAATTTTATTAAGAAGCTAGCTCTTATTTCAAAAAAGTCTATTACTTTTAGTAATTTGAAATATCTTTATAGTTATCTTAGAAAAATTCCTATTCTTAAATTACCTTCTAAAGATAAAGAAGATAATTTAACTAGTAACTTTATAGCTAAAAATTAAGAAGAAGAGCTTAAATCTATTATAAATAAAAAAGAGGATAATAAGGATAATATTAATAAGCTATTTAAACCTCTTAAGAAATATATTAAAATAGCTCTAAAGTTTATAAAAAAATCTATTTAAATTAGAGATTAAGAGACTTTATTTAAGATAAATAACTTTAAGTATTAACTTAAAAATACTAAGTATTAACTAGCTAAACTAAATAAGAAGTCTATTATAAAAAGAACTCCTATAAAATCCACTCTATCTAAAAAAAGTAATTTAGATAAGACTATTAAAAAGTATAAAAATTATTTTTTTTAGATAAAGATAATTAGTAATACTTAGCTAGTTTGAACTATTCCCTATACTATTTACTACTTAAGTTTTACTCTTTCTTATAGAAGCTATTTTTATACTATTAGTATTAGAAGTAAAGATTCACCCTCTATTTATTATTATTAATATAAATCTAAATTAAGAAGATATTATATTCTAATTTCTAATAAAACCTATAAAATATTTAAGAGGTATCTTAATACTATTTAAATCTTAGATAATAATATAATAAGTAATTCAACTTAAAATTGAAATCTTAATTCTAAATCTAACTTTTTTATAGTTAAAAAGTAAGAAAATTAGAAATACTAAGAAGCTATTCTAAGTTATATTTTATTCTTAATAATAGAAAGAATTCGAATTAGTTTTCCTTAAGAATAAAAATATCTCTAATTCTACTACTAGAACTCTAGTTATTATATAACTTACTATTACTTAACTATTTTAAGTATTATTATTTATCTAGCCTCTTACTATTAAGCTACTTACCTAGCTTCCTAATATCTCAATTACTTTAACTAAATCTCCTATTAATTAAAACTTTATTATTTAAATAGTTCTTAGTAGTTTTAGTATTCTAGTAACTAGATATAATAAGTTCCCCCTATCTTTTAGATAAGCTTTAATATTAACTCCTTCTTTTAGAAAATATAATTAATTTTCTATACCTCCCTAAGTTAATTTTCATATACTAATTACTACTTCTTACCTACTTACTTAAAATTCTAAATTTAAATAATTTATTTTAAATTAAATATAAGTTTAAATAGAAAGTCTTATTCCTTATAACTAANACTAATTACTACTTCTTACCTACTTACTTAAAATTCTAAATTTAAATAATTTATTTTAAATTAAATATAAGTTTAAATAGAAAGTCTTATTCCTTATAACTAACTTGAAAAATTCTACTACCTTTTAGCTTTCTATATAAATATAACTAAAAATCTTTATTAAATAGTTAAACTTTAGGAATTTAGATTACTTATATATATTATTTAAATAGTTAGGAATAGCTCTAAGAAGCCTACTAATCTATTTTGACTAGTCCTAAGAATATTACTTATAAATTTATAAAATTAAAAAGTATTCTAAATTATTTAAACTTTACTTAAATCAAATTCTTTATAAGTCTATCTATTCGTATTAGATCTATAGATATATAAATAACTTTAAAGCTATTATTTAAGTATTTTTAGTATAATTATATTTGTTAAATATCTATATATCATAATTTAGTAAATAGGTACTTACTATCTAAAATTACTAATCTAATAGTTTAATAATTATTATAATAGATTTTTTAAATATCTCTAAAATTAAATTTAATATTTTAAAATAATCTCTTTAATACTATAGCTTCTTTTAAGATATATTTAAAACTAAGAAGTTCTATTTTAATTATTAATATTATAATAATATTTTATTAAACAACCTTCTATTAGATAAATCCTCTAAATAAAAAAA
>QAPG01001005.1:0-12111 GCA_004366825.1 Colletotrichum spinosum
TAGAATAATATCTAAACTCTTCACCCTATATATAGATTTAACTATAAATTTTACCTAATAATAGTATATATAATAACACTAGCTTATAGCTAGTTAAAATAGTAATAAAATTACTTATTATTATAGATAATTATACCCCTGGTTTTAAGATTTAATCTTATAGTAATAGAAAACCTTATAGTAATAATCTATATAAAGAGAGTCTTATTAAAGCTAAAGCTTAATATATATAGCTAAAAGTAACTACTAAAGTTATAAAATTAAAAATCTTTTTAAACTTTTTAAAAATAGGATAAAATAGAATACTAAAGACTAAGTAATCTATAGCTTATTACTCTTCTATATCTTTTATAATAGATTTTAAACCTTTTGAAAATCTATATAACTACTTATAAGAAGGAAAATATAAAATAAGTATAGTAATATTTACTTACAACCCTTATAACTAGAACTATTAGTTTATTAGATTAAACCTTAATGAAATTATCCTAAAAACTATAATTAATAAGTAATTTATAAGTATTTAAAAGAAAATTATCTAGTTATCCTATAATCTACTATATTAAGCTAGTAATATTAGAAACTAGGTATTAATTAGATATTATCTTAATATTAGTATCTTATTATAATACTTATTACTAGATACTTTAGAATATTATAATAATATAATTATAAAGGTTTTAAAAGCTATCTAATTATATTAGAAGTATTTATATCTATATAAGTATTATTTATATATTAGCTATATTTAATATATTAAGATTATTTACTAATAAGAATAAGCTAAGTCCTACTATACTTATATAGAAATCGTAAGTTAGTTTGTATTAATAGTAGAGAACTTTTATATTAATAGTGTAAAGTCTCATCTTAAGGGTAGGTAGGGCTTAGTAAAGATATTAAAGTTATAGATATTAAAGTTATAAAAAATATTCGAATAGAATACCTATAGTTAGTAGTAATTAAATGTCTTAAGATATTCGAATTATATATAGTTATAAAAATATAAACGTAAGAAGGCGTAAGGGTGTAAGGTTATTATAGAAGGAGTTATTAGTTATTTATTATTGAGAAAGTTAATATAGGATAGGTATACTAGCTATAGCTATAAGGGGTCGGCTTTAGATTAACTAAGGCTAGCTATAGTAGTTAGTAAGGGGGATAGGAAGGCTGAAGTTATACTTTAGGGGGTAATATATCTACTAATAGTTATAGTAGAGAGCAAGCTATTAGCCCCTCCTATAGTTTTAACTATAATGATTATAATTAGATATTTTTTTACCTATCTTATAGTTATCTGTTTATAAATAGTTATATAAATTTGAAAGAGATTTCGATTTTATTATAAAGATGATAGAAAAGTAATAAATTACAGAATACCTAGTTTTTATAAGTATTCTATTTTATTCTATCTTTAAGAAGTTCATAAAGATTCCTAATCTTATAACTTTAGTAGTTATTTTTAACTATAGATATTAAATTTTGGTTTTAATAAGATTTTCTTTATATCAACTATTATTATAAGGTTCTCTATTACTAGAAGGTTAAATATTAGAACTATGAGTATAATTATTTATAATGATAAGTAATTTCATTACTATTTTAACTAGCTATAAATCAGTATTAATATAAATACTATTATTAGGTAAAATTTATAATTAAATCTATATATAAGATAAAGAGCTTAGATACTATTCCAAGTGTAGAGTAAAAGTAACCAAATAAGTATAATATAGAAGTAGCTAAGTAAATATTTTATTATCATCAATTTCTCTAATTCAAATTAGTAAGGAAGTTATTCTTATAAAAGTTTAATATTAATTTAGAGATCTTTAGGTTACTTATTATATATAGTTATATTAAGTAGAAAATAGTTATAATACATATTTAGATATTCTCAATATAACTAGCTTTTAGAAAGTATTAATAGAAGTAGATTTATTTTATTCTATAAGTCTAGAAATGAATAAGAATTCTTTGGTTTTATATTTTATTAATAATATTAATTATTATTAAAAATTTATAAGTTATTTGGAATAAGAGATTCTATTAGACTTATTATATTATAAATAGAACTTTTATTAAATGGTATTTAGTAAGAAGGGGATTGATCCAAACAATAATAACAATATTTACAAATTTCAATTATAAGCTAAATAATAGTTTCTAGAGAGAAAGTATATATTAAAATGAACATTCTATTTAAAGTTAGGGACATTAAGGTATATCTATTAATATATTAAAAAGAGAATTAAAACTTTATCAAAAAGTAAAAATATTTATTCAAATAACTCTAGGCTTATAAATATATTACTTTTAATTGATTTATTTAAGAGATATAATCAAGTCTTTAGATAAAAGAGTTCTTCTCTTATAATTAGTAAGATTTGTTCATATTATGTTAATAATAACTATATATTTATTATAATTAGGAATATAAAAGTATTTCTTCTAATTTATATCTTATTAATCTTTCTCTTTCTTTTATTTATAAGTTACTAATTATTATTTTATTTTATCTATAACTAACTTCTTTTAATTATAGTTTAATATACTTATTTTATTCTAATTAAGAATACTAATACTTCTTACGTTTATAAATTTAAATAGTTTTATTCTTTTTACTTAATTTATAATATTAGCCTTTTTATATTAAAAGAAGTAGTAAGTAGTATATACCTATAGGTTTTAATTCTTTTAATCAAGTTAATTATAAGTTATTAATATTTTTTTGTTCTTTTCTATAAGCTAATTTATTTATTAAGTAGTTATTAGTCTTATATATCTATATGTTAATATTCTTTAGAATACGTATTTTAAAGTAATATTTATTTTATAGTTTTAAATCTATAAAGACTTTTAAATTAGGGAAGTAATCTTTAAGATATTCTGATAAATGTATAAGATTATAAGAAAATCTATTTATATATTAAAAAGATATTTATATTTTGGAAAAGAACTTATATCTACTAAACTATTATTTATTTTGATACTTAATAGATCTAGAGGACTATTGATTATTTAGTTACTATATATAGCTTCTCTATCTAAAAGTACAAGAATGAGAATATAGTATTTTCCAATTATTATACAAAGTAAGTATATATTATATATAATACTATAATTAACTCTTTAATTTATGAATCTTATTTTAAACATATTTCTTTTCTTAAAACTCTTTATATTAATTACTTCTTTTATAAGACTTAAGAGATTTATAATTTCAATTATATTGAAATTTAATAGTAAGAAAATTATAATTAAATATGTTTTAATTAAAACTATTACTTAAATAGTAAATATAATAGTTTCTTCATTCTTAAGTTTAAGATTCTTTAGAAGTTCAAAAAGATTAAGTTATTAGTTATAATTTATTTTAATTTTACCTAATATCTTAATATTATCCTTTTTTGATAGAAGATATTATATTATATTTCTTATATTACTTTTATATATTCTATGTATCTCTTTATATGTAATCTTTTCTTATATCTAAAAGAATATCAAAGTTTTATAAAGAATTGAGATTATAAAATAGGGGATCCTTAGTTAAATTCTAATTTGATAGAAGAAATACTAAAATAAAAGAGATAAAGAGTATAAAGTAGAGTTATAAATATAAATAAAATCTTCTTCTATTATACTTTCTATTCTTTACTATATCTTTTTAAATATCTAATACTCTTAATAAAATAAATAGTTATATAATTTAAAGAAGAAAATCAAATATTTTAATTATTAAACTTTAGAATTAATCCTTTTAATTATTCAACATAATAGAAATAGTAGAATACGATATGAGCTTTTCTGATTTATAATTCTTCCTCTTTAGAGTTTAGAAGAATAACTTCAAATTTAAAATTCTAGACTTTAAGATTAGAAAATGGAATGTTTTTATAGAATTTATAATAAAACGAAACGAACTAATGAAACTATTTCTTTCAATTTATAAATATATACTTATAATTCTAAATATTATTTAAAGAACAATTAGAATCCTAAAGAAGTATTTCCTAATATATTATTTATTTCTTTAAATTTAACTTAAGGAGATAGATTTTAAATATAAGATTCTTTAGTTTTACATTAATAATCTTCTTAATATTTGACAAATATACTTATTATTAAATTAAATTTATATCTTTCTTATTGTTATTACTATCTTTTAAAATCAAAAACTTCTTATAGTTCTCTATCTTTTTAGCGTTCATAAACTTATTTCTTATTAAGAAAACTTTTCTTAGTTCTAATTCTAATTCAAATTTATAAATATTTAGATCTAATAGTACTTAATATTTTATAAATATCTAGATAAATTCCTATAAGTAATTATTAGTATAAGTTGAAAACTAAGTTTTTTAATAAGGTGATTAATTTATGTTAAGAAAGGTTTAATATATATCAAAAGACTTAAAAAGACTTAATTGATTAGTATTGTAATTTCTATTCTAATAATCTATTAATTACTTTCTTTATATTATTAATTAACATAATACTCCTAACTTCTAGTTTCTTGTTTTGAAAAATATTAGTCTACTAAGTATCAAAACCCTTTACTATTCTTTAATATTATTTTATAATTATCTTTATAGTTTTTATCTATTTCCTTTCAGTTGAGTAAATATGTTTATTTTTAGTTATAAATCTTCTTCTTCTATTTATATTAATATGGAATTTAAAACATTCTATATAGATATTAGAATTCTAATTAGTATTATTACTTTATAGTTATATTTAAAATAGAAGAACGTATAGCTTATTTATATTTAAATTATTATTTAGTCTATAAATAGTACTATAAGTAGTAGGAGTGAAGGGGTTTTATTCTTATTCTTTATTATTTAGATTAATAAAGTAGAAATAATAAACTGGAATTTAATTCTAATAATGCTATTAGCTTATAGATTATAAATAGAACTAACTTCTTACTTTGTATTATATTACTCATTAAACTTAATAATATACTACTGATTTTCTAGCTTACTATTTATAATAAGTATACTATAGAAACTATACTAAATAACTACTTCTTTTTATAGGAACTTTATAATAGCTTTAGAAGTTACTCTATTGAGTTATAATACTTCTAGCTATTAAATAAAAGTATTTCTTATTTTAATAAGATATTATTTACCTATTTTTAAAATATCTAAATGAATTTTATTAAATAAGTATTTATATAGAGTAGTAAAGTTATAAAAATTATCTATATACTTCGTTTAGTATAATTAATAGTCTAAATAGTATTTTACTACTTTATATATTTCTCCATATATATCTACTTAATAATATTAATTAGATAATTTAAAGAACATTCCTTTTTAATTGTAATATTTAATCGTACTATAGATCATTATAATAAGCTTCTATTATATAATTAGGTTATTGTCTATTTATTAAAATACTAGTTTATATAGTACTGTTCATATAAAAGGTAGCTAGTCTTATAGCTAGAATATTAGGATTTAATATTTAAATACTTTAAAGTAATTGAAACTAATATTAAGTAACTTCTTTAGAACTACTAAATAATACATAATTGACTAAAATTTGTATAATTAGATTTATAAACTACTTAATATACCTATAGGGAGTATTAGTTTAAAGTCTATAGTATTACTAATAGAAAAGTTAATATTCATATTAAAGACTTCTTTTATGTATTATTTATAACTAAAAGAGTATATGTTTCTAAAAAAAAGTCTACGTATTTATATTATAAAAATATCTACTTATTAATTTAACTACTTATATTTTCTTTTCTAGTTTTATTATATCTATCAGATAGTTTAAAAGGCTTTTAAGATAATCTGGTAATTATTAAGTTTATTATATTATTAATCCAGTCCATTTGAAAGTTAAATATTTATATTTAAAACATTTAATAAATGATACGTATTTTTAGAAAGTTTAATATTATACTATTAAGTTAAATTATTACTATTGATATATCTATTTTTAATAAGAAATACTAATTATATAGATAGTTATAAATTTATTCTAAAACTTTTAATAATTCTTAAAGTCCTTTCTTCGTTATATTATAATCAAGTTTTAGGTTTATAAATCATCTATTTTTATAATAAGTAATAATTCTCTCCTATTCAATAAATTATTTTAAAATTATGTTCTAATTAGTTCTATTCATATTAATGATTAAATAGATCTATCCTCTCTCTTAGTTATTTATACTTAATAGAAATAAGTATAAGAATATTATAAATTTTATTTTATAACGATTTTATTACTATTTTATGTAGTTCTAATTATTAGAAAGGAATATCCTTTTGAAAAGGTTATTTAGGAGGTATATAATAGTAGAATAATTTTTTAACTAAATATAATAATGTATAATAATATTCGAAAATAATCTAACTTCTAAGATATTATAATATACTTTTAATTCTTTTATTTTACTTATTCTAAATTCTTTAAAATACTAATTATGTATCTTCTATATATAATTTATAATAATAATTACTTATTATACTTATTATAATTTAACTATTATAATTATATAACTAATTAGTTTAATATTCATAAGAATTCTATTGATATTTTAAATATATTTTAAGACATATTTATAATGACTTAAATATGATAGGTTATTTGTATTATTATATATAGTTACCAGTTTTTATATTATAATATTATCTAAAAGTATTTTATAATAATTAGGAATGAAATAAGAAAGAATCCTTATGATAATCTATATAAAGTAAATAATAGAATGAGTTTTTCTTATAAGTAAAATATAATATTTAAATAAGTTTGATAGGGGTGTAAAAATAGTTAAGTTTTAACTCTTTAAATTAAATAGAATTCAATAATATTCTAAGAAAATATTAAGAAGAGATAGAAATTTATAGATATTAAAGTGTTTTAAAAGTTTATGAGTTTTTAGTAGTAATTCTATATTTTAGATTATAATATTATTAGTTTTAATAACTAAATTAATAAATCTGCTCTTATGATTTTTCTTTTTAATAAGCAAGAAAGGGTTTTGTTAGATAGTATAATTATACTTAAGAATTCTATTTTAAATATAAATCTTTAATATCTTAATAATATATTTAATTGGTTTCTTAGAGATTAGAATTAATCTTACTTATTATATTGTATATAAGATTATTTTAATTATTTATACTAGTATAATTAATTTTAATATTTTTTTTATAATAATCAAAATTGTATATTCATTCTGATCTTTAAGTTTTTAAAATTTCTATTAGACGTTCTTTCTTAAATTTCTATAAAGAACTTATTAAGCTTATAATTTCTACTTAGTAATTTTAGAATAAGATATATTTACATATAAATCTTTAAGAATTTTAGTATAATTATATTTACAAATTACTTCTTAAGACTATTATGAATAATTTTCTCTATTTCTATTTATGCTTTAAGTTTCTATTTAGAGTTACTTTTAAGAGGTATTCTATCGAATAAAGTATTATTAATTATATTTATTGTCTTATCCTTTATTTTATAAAATATATTAATACTTCTAATTAACCTTGTTATATATTCATTGATAAAATATACTTAGAAGTCTTCTGGTCTATTAATATAGTATCAAGTACTATTATTAACTTATTATTTACTATAGTAGAAATTCTTCTCATTCTTCTTTTGTTTTATTACATTTTATTAAGTTAATAGTTTAGATTTATAAACATTATAAAGAGACTTCTTATTATAGAATGGCTAATTTAAATTATACTTTCTAAGAGACATAATAATATAGTAAATCTTGAAAATCTTTAATTTAATCTTTTAACAAATTAAAAGTTCTAAAATCTCTTAAAACCCTTTGTTTAAATAAATAGTTGTTATAATAACTTCTTTACTACTATTTCTATATTTAAACTTCTTTTAGTATTTAGTTTTATAGTTATAATATAAAGTTTATAGAATCTAATTTAAAATTAAGAAGTAGTATATTTAGTTCTTCTTCTTCTTTTTTTTATATCAATTATTTCTTCTTATAAAAGAATAACTATTTATGAATATAAAGTTATTAGTAGAAATAACTAATTTCCTTCTTCTAAAAGAAGAAATACGTTATATGATTTCTAAATTGAATTAAAACTTCTTATATATATAACAATATTATAAGACCTTTCTATCAGATTGAAAGTATAAAATATCGATAAGATATCAAGTTTATTATTCTTAAATTAAAGTATTCTAATTCTTTAATTTAAAATATAATTTAATATTACTTCTATTTTAATAATAAATAAGGTGTTTAGAATTAGGAATTTTATAATATAGTTCTTAAGTAAAATGAAGAATTAAATATTAGATATATAGTAATTCTTTAGTTGGATACTTTCTATTATCATTCTAGTGAAATCTATTATATAATTAATACTTATAATATTATAGAGATTTAATCTTCTTAGGGTTATATAAGACTATAAATTAGCTTTTCATATATATTCTTTAGAAATAATATTAATTATTAAACTCATATTAGTAATTCTTTAGACTTTAGGATTTATTAAGTTTATAAATTAAAGTCAATTTAGAAGTATATTATAATAAAAGTATAATTCATTATTAAGGTTATTATTATATAGTTTACTATAGATATTATATCTATTATTATGTCTATGATTTTGAGATTAGTATTATAATTATATATAATTTGGTTAGATTTAGCTTATAAATATATAACTTTAATATTATTAAACATTTCTAAAAGTAAGGGTATTATCATTATTTATACTTAAATATACTTATAATTCTAGTATTTTATTTATTTTTAGATTACTTACTTTTACTATAGAATACTATAAAGCTTTTGTTTATGAGAGAGAAAATAAGTTAAGTTATCTTAGTTTTAAAATATCTATTTATAATAGTTTTTCTATATTTATAATCAATTTAAATATATATAAGTTAGTTATAATAAAGTAAGTCTTCTGAAATTAAAACCTATTTGTTAAAGTTTTAATAATAGATATAGTATATAAAATTCTAGTTTGTGTTATTCAGAAGAATTATAAAATTAGAAATTTCTATTTAACTAGGTTTCTTTATATCTAATAAGTAAATAAAACTTTTAATATCTAGTAAAATTTCTTCATTATTAGATACAGATTCTATTACTTATATATTTTTACATATCTATATAGATATAGGTTTATAATAGGTTATAATTAGATCTATGAATATAGTAGTCTCCATTTTATATAAATTATATAATAAATAATAAATATTAGCTAGTTTTAATCTATCTGTAGTTCTAATTTCTTCTATTCCTGTTTTCTCTAGAGTTTCCTTTAAATTCCTTCAACTTCTTCTCCAACTAATTAATTAAATATAATAATATTTGGAATAAAATAAATATTTTCTATTTGGTTTAGTTTTATATTAATATAAGTTACTTTTGTTTAGGACTTTTACTAGGAGTAGTATTAGCAATTAAACTTAAGTAGTTTACTAATTATTTCAAAGTTCTATCTTAATAGATTACTATTATATTTAAACTTATTTACATTCTTAGAATAATATTTGAAAATTAGGATATTATATTTAACTATAAGATATTATTAGTATTCTAGTAAAGTAAATATAAAATCTCTTAGTCATAAATAGTAGAATTATTCTATAGTTAGATTACTTATTAGTATAATTATTATATATAATACTACTTTTTACTTTCTCTAAATTTAAATAGATCTTATTAATCTAATAGTAGTAATTATTATAATTGAAATAGTAAATCTCTTTAGTAGTATATTAAGTAAGTTAAAAATAGCTAAGTTTCTAGTAGTTACTCAAGTTATATTAGTAATATATTATAGATTAATTCTTCACAAACTAGTTCTAAAACTTATTATAAAATTAGAAGTTATTTTAATTCTAAAACCTATTACTTCTAATTTAAAATTACTATTCTCTACAGTTAGTATTATATTAAACTAATAAGTCTATAGTATACATTTCATAATAATTACTATTATTTATATCTATAATATATATTTTAATTATTAGTTTCTAAGTTTCTTCAAGACTATCTATAAACTTATAAAAGTTAGCTTCTATTTTAATAAGTATTAATTAATTAAAACTTAAGTTATTAAATTAAGATAAAAGCTATTTATTATTCTTACTAAACTTATTTATAATAATTTAGATTCAGTGTTTAGTTTTTATCGTTTTTAACTAAGAAGCCAAATTAGTAGATATAGTTATTAATATAATAGGAGTAAGTTAATTAGTTAACTACTTTAGAAAAATCTGATTTTTAGCTTATTAGAATAGTAAATATTTAGAGGAAGTTTAGAATACTTTAGCTAATTAAGGAGTCTTATAGTAAAGGTTTCTAGTAATCTCTTTAAGAATTTGAAGTAGGAGTTAGTATAAAGAAATATAAATAAGATTAATATTAAGTAAAATGATATTTTTATAGACTCTTATTTCTTCTTAGAAGTTAACTATAATAATTAAATAATTGACTACTTCTATTAAATCATCTAAATTTGAATTAGCATTATAATTTATAGTATAAAGCTTTTCTTTAAAATTATAGTTAATTATAAGGTTAGTAATACTATATAGTTTTATAAAGGTATTTTTAATATCTTTCTAAGTATAATTATTAGTCATTTTAGTTTTAATAGTATATTTATATTATATATTATAATAAAAGGAAGTTTTAATAATTATTCTATATTTTAACTTACTAGAGACTTTCTATATAAATTTCTAGTTATTGAGGAAATTAGAGATATTGTTTCCTATAAACTTAGGGATATGTTTAGATTAAAGGATTATATTTACTATTATTGACTAAATAGTAGGTAGTCTAAAGAATATTA
This sequence comes from Colletotrichum spinosum, assembly GCA_004366825.1. Lineage (NCBI taxonomy): Eukaryota > Fungi > Ascomycota > Sordariomycetes > Glomerellales > Glomerellaceae > Colletotrichum > Colletotrichum spinosum. Next base: position 10,833 of record QAPG01001005.1, read on the forward strand.
TAAATTCTCTTATAATTATTAAGTATTTAAGTAAATTATTAGAAACTTATATAAGAAGTATTTAAGTATTATAATCTCCTTTATAGTTAGATAAAGAAGTATTTCTAGATTTATTAAGAGTTAGTATTATATGAAGTTGAATTTTCTTAAAGGTTAGTCTATTAAATAAGAGTTTTATTATAATTAAATAAGAGGTTTTAAGAGTTTTCTTTTGATTATTAGTTGATTATTTAGTGGTCATTATTATTATTATTACTATATTCTTGAGTATTTTTAAGTATTAATATATTATTGTAAAGTGAATCCTTTCTAGTAATATATATAAAATAACGTTTTTAATTAGGACATATCTTTTTAATTTTCTTCTTTTTAGACCTTTTAAAGTATTTAATCTATAGTTCTATATAGGGTTAGCTTTCTAAATCTCTTTATTTACTTCTTATATTAACTTCTTAAAAATTAGGTTTGTTTATATTATATTTTGATCTCTTAGCTATCTTGGTTATAATCTGTTATATGATACTTATATATCTTATTATTGCTTTTTATATATTTTCTTCTTTTATTTATAAGTAATTTATCTTTTTATTTGTTTATTTCTTCTTCAAATCGGTTTACTATTTTTTAATAAGAGCTAATAGGTTAATTGTGTTAAGTTTATTAGTTTTATAAGACTGTTTTGAGGTTTTGTATTATAATAAGATAAGATTATTCTTTATATATTTATCATATTATTATAAATTCAAAGTACTTATTTTAGATTAAACTTAGAAGCTTATTCTATTTCATAAAAAGAAATAGATATACTTTTAAGGTTTTATTTTATTTTTAAAGTTTTCTACTCTTTTATTCCTTACTATTTATTAGTGTTAGGTTTATAAATAGGTTTATCATAATTATTCACTGTTGAAAAAACTTCTGTTTATAAGTCTTAAGATTTTTAATATTATTTAGTAAGTTAGAATAATAATATTAGGTTAAATATAGTATTAAAATAGCTAAAGCTGTAATAGTAGATAACTAAGTAGTCGACCTACTTAGTTAAACTAATAAGAGTAGAAAGAGTATTATATAGATTTATCCTTATAGTATAATATATATATATATATATACTATATACCTTAGGGATAAATCTTTATAATGATTACTTTCTTCTCATTAGCTTAAATAAATAGGGTGACTACTTAGTTACCTATTACTACAGCTTTAGCTATTTTAATACTATATTTAACCTAATACTTTTATTTGATAAGATTTATTATTTCTCCTTATAATAAAA
>QAPG01001006.1:0-11982 GCA_004366825.1 Colletotrichum spinosum
TTAAATAGTTATAATAACTTAAAATACTTCTAAAGACAACTTATTATTTCAATATGATACTATTTTAAATCTTATAACTCCCTATATAAGACTAAAAGTCTTTAATAATACTATCTTATTAATTAGAAACTTCTAATTACTAACTTTTATATTAATATTCAAATAAGAACTAGGAATATCAAATACTATTATAATACTTTTAAAACTATAAATATTAATTCGATATTCTATCCTTTAACTAGTATAAAACTTCAATAGCAACTATATAGTAATAAGAAACCTATAATTCTATATAACTACTATAAGTTTATCTATAGTTATCTCTATATATTTAAATATATAATAAGTATTATAAGATACTCTAACTATAGTAATTAATAACAATCTCCTTCTTATTTAAATAATTACTAATATATTATTCTAACTAAAGATATTTTATAAAAACCCTATTCTTTTAAATCTTATAATATATATAAATAGCTTACTTTCTCTAGATTTCAACTAGGAACTCTATTTTATAATATATCTAATAGTAAAAAAGTAATTAGATATAATACTAACGTTTAAATTCTATAAAAAAAGTATTATTATAATATTAGATCTACTATTTAAAAAATCAATGAAAAAAGAAGTTAAAAATATTATTATTAATAGTATTATAGACATCATTTAATATAACTTTATTTTTTATAAGGGTTATAAGTATTTTAAATCTTTTATTATTAATAAAGTTAAAAAAAAGAAAACAGTATATAAGAAGTCAAGACTTATAATCTAAAACTTTAGAAATAATAATAAGCTTAAAATATTAATATAATTACTAATAATTTAATATAGTAGCTGATAGTTAATTTTAATTATAGTTCTAATTTTCCTCTAGTATAATAGTATGATAATATAACTTTATAATATTATATAAATTTATATTTAAATTAAAATAGAACTTATGAAATATATTATAATTAGACTACTTTTGTATTTTAAAAATTAAAATCTTTTAGGTTCTATTATAATTATTATTAAATTATTATATAGCCTTATTAAAACTAATACCTACTAATAACAATATATTCTAAATACTATAAAGAATAGTTATAAATAGGAATATTAATATATAACTTATACTTCTTCATCTTATATTTTAAAAATAATATATTTAGCCTTATAGGTATACAAACTAATAACACCTTTAGTTTTTTAAATACATATTCTAAATACTATAAAGAATAGTTATAAATAGGAATATTAATATATAACTTATACTTCTTCATCTTATATTCTAAAGATAATATATTTAGCTTTATAAATATATAAACTAATAACACTTTTAGCTTCTTAGATACTACCTTCTTATATTATAAAGATAAAAAGCTTTGAAAAACCTTATTTAAAACAAAATTCAAAATAATCTTCTTAAAAATAATATTACTATTATTTAATAGAAATATCCTATTTCTTAATAGTAATACTTTCTATTTATACTAAAAGTACTAAGGGTAAAAGCTTATTCTTATTAATATATATATAATATCTCAAGTACTTAAGAAAGGATATATTAAATAATATATATATAAGATATATCTCATTTTAATATACTAACTTGAAGTATTATACTTTTGTTTTATATAGTATAAGAGTAATAACCTTTAGGTAATAATACTACTATATTTTATAAGTATTTTAAGTACTAAATTGAGTATTTTAATTAAAGCTTTATTTTTGTATTATTTAACTTCTCTAAAGTAGGTCTTTATACTTTTATTAACAGCTTTTTTACTAATAATACTAATTTCTTATCTTAATTAGGATTTATAATAATCTTAAGCTAAGAGACTACTAATAATAATAACTAATTTGACTTCTATAGTAATCTTATATATTATTCCTCTATAAAGAGTAAAAGAGTTATTATGAGTATACCTATTTTAAAGATTTGTATTATACAAATTAGTATAAACTCTACTTATATTATTATTATATTACTTAAGAAGATCCTCTAATATTAAAAACTCCTTAAGATTCTAATTATTATATATACTAACTTATACTTATTTTATAAATACTTTATAAAACTTAGTACTATTAAGGAAAAATGCTTTATAATTAATATTATAATATTAAAATAATTGTATAAGCACTACAAACTTTATAAAGTATAATAGACTAATAGAAATAATAATATTACTAATATCTTTATAAAAAGCACATTAAACTAGACTTTTAAGCAATTTATCAATTCAAACTATATAACTATTTAAATAGACAGATAAGTAATCCAAATAGAATAAACAAATAGGCATTTAGATATTAATAAAGTCAAAAGTATAGATTACTAAAAGTACTATTTTGTATATAAATAGATAGGTATTAGGATTTATAGTAAAAAGAAAAAGTTACTAGTATTAGTTACGCTATACTATAAGATATATAGTAATTATACATATTACTATATATATGGTAATATGCCTTCTACACCCTACTAATAATAAGTACTAAGTATCTAATACTAGCTATAGCTAAATATGTAGCAATTAGTAAGTAATTACTATATTATAAATCTAAAGCTTTATATAATACTAAATACTATATAATATAATAATAATAATAAATAACCAGAATACTAGTTTGCACTTATATAATAAGATTATATATAGTATATATTACCCTCCAGATTAACTAACAATTAGCTCATACTAACTAAATACTAATAATACCACTAGTATATCCTAATAATACTAGCTATAGATAAAAAAAAGCGATAGACTATAGACCAGCTAACTATCTTATAATAATACTACTAATAATAATAATAATAATAATACTTCTAACTATTATCTATTACTATACTTAACTCTTATAACCTTGATATAAATATTAACTTTATAAAAGTTATCAATAATTATAAGAATTAAAACTATTGTTATAAAAGCCTAAAAGAGCTAATTTTATATAAAAGCGACTTTACTATTATTTCTAGCTTTTTTAAAATAACTATAGTTATATTTAGCTTTAATATATTATTAGAAGATAAAGCTGTCGGTAGAACTAAAGAGAATAAAATTAAAGTAATAAAGAAGAATCTAACACCTGAAAATAGGATATTTAAAGATAACTCTAAATACTTTGAATATATCTTAGAAGTAGCCTATTGGGTATCTAAAAAGGTATATATATCGAAGTCTATTATAGAAGTCGTCGTTAGCTAATAGTGGGGAAGGTATAACTTAAGGTTAAATATATTATACTAATTTAAAGACCTAAAGTAACTATAACTATAGCTATTAGTATAAAGTAGGTTAAGATATAAGTCCTAACTGGGAGCTAAATATTCTCTATGTGAAGCTAAAGACTTAAAAAGAATCTTTATAACTTTAGATCTTTTATTTTTATTATTATTATTATCCTAATTATTATTACTATTCTTATTCTTACCTTTAGTAGATAATAATAAATTAGAAATATATATATTATAAGATATAGTAGTATTTAACCTACGAAGAATAAGCTAACTATTAGTAATAATAATAACATATTTAAATATATTATATTTAATATATTTAGTAAAGTAAGAATAAAAACTATTCTTTGAGTAGAGTAGTCTTAAGATAATAGGAATTATAATATCTTTGAATACTAACTTATAATAAAGTATATTAAATAAATAAATAAATTACTATTTTAAAGTAATACTAAAACTATTATTATAAAGATAGAAAGACTATATAATAAATAATTAGTAAAATGCTTTTTCTATATATTTTAGAATATTAAGTTATTCTATTAATTAGTAGGAATAATAAGGTAAGTATTTAGTAAACTTATAATACTAAGGTATATGATATTTGAATACTTATAGGTAGTTAATATCTTTTAGAAGAAAAAGTATTTTAAATTAAATTTCTTTCTCTATATATTAATAAAAAAGCTATAAATAATATTATTTACCTATTGCCACTTTAATAAAACTTTAATAAGAATATAGAATAACTTGTTTTTATATTTAGAAGTTAAGGCATTTTACTTAATTATTTAGTAGTAAATAGTAGTTTTGGTTTAAGTTACTTAAGTAATACTATATGGTTTAAAAAAAGTCTAAATAGTAGGAATTCATAAATATAGTAAATATATAGTAAAAGAATAATTTATATCATAATATTTCTATTTGTCGTTTTATAAGAGAGATATTTCCATATATAATTATTAATAATATATAATAACCTTTCTATATTAAGATAAAGTAAAGATAGATAGTTAAAGTAAGGTAAATAGGTACTAAATTCTAAGTATAAGAAATCCTTATTAGTAATTTCTTTGTTATAATAGATAAATACTTAGAAAATGATAGTAATAATTATAATACAAAATATTATTAGGGAATATATAGTATAAAGATAAAAAGAAGAAGAGGAAAAAGAGAAGAAAAAGAATAATAAGTTAGAAATAGTTAATAAGATAATATAAAAAGATGTTAAAAAGATGAGAATAGTATAAATAAAGGATTAGAAGATAAGAAGAAATATATAGAAGAAATAAACAATACTTACTAAGTATATAGTAAAATAATATAGGAGACTATAGTAGAATTTAAAGAATTATTCTTAGTAGAAAAGATACTATACAGATTATAAATATTAATATATTATTAAGATAATAATAAATATATTTATAAATAATAGAAAGAATAACTAAATATCTAATGATAGTAATAATAAAGATTAGTTTTATTATTCAGCCTATAGAAACTATTTTAATAAATAATAAGAATAATATAAAATAATTATTAATATTGAAGGAGTATTTTATGATGAATAGTTAGTAATAATGTATAGATTTATAATACATATTAAGGAGTATATAGTTATAACTTTAAGGACTAATGTTTTTAGAGGGGGGGATAATTATAAGGATATATTAATAGAACTATATAGTATACTTAGTAACTAGCTAGCTATAGCTATTAAAATATTTCAAAAAGCTTTTAACTTAAGGATTATAACTTAGATCTTTTAAATAATAGTCTATATAATAATATAAATCCTACTTATATATCTAAATCTTTCCTAGGTAAAACCTTTAGCTATATTCGTATCAATATGTATAGATTTTTAGAATGAAGTAGTATCTAATAGGCTACTTTTAAGATATATTTGAAATATTTAGAATTAGTTTTAAATATCTTACTTTTAGGCGTTAAATTCCTCTTTATTATTTTAACTTTAGTTTTTAAATTCTACTAATAGCTTTATATTCCAATAATATATTAATATTAAACATAATTATAATTATCTTAAAGGGATTAGGAAGAATAATAAAGTCACTTTTATATAAAACTAGTCTTTTTAGGCTTTTATGAAAGTAGTTATACTTCTTATAATTATTAATAACTTTTATAAAGTTAATATTTATATTAGAATTGTAGGGGTTGAGTATAGTAATAGTAAGTAGTTCTTATTATTATTATTCTTAATAGTAGTAGTAGTATTATAAGTATTAAAAAATAGTTAGCTAGTCTTCTATTACTTTCTTTTATATTTAGAGTTAGTATTACTAAGGTATACTAATAGTATTATTATTAGTGTGAGTTAATATTATAAGTACTATTATAATAAGTTTAATATTTTGAAGCTATTACTATATAGACTATTATAAGGCGTATGCTAGTAAGTTTATATATCTAGTTATTATGCTATTACCTATTATCCCCTATATATATATTTATATATATTTAGCTTCTGAGTTAGAGCTAGATCTGAACTAATAGTTATACTACTTAGCCTTTCTAATTATATTTGCCTATAGAGATATATATAGACTGAAGTATATAATTAAGTATTTTCCTATTATGGAGATGTTTTATTAGGTATTATGTAACGCTACCTATTAAGTAGGGGGCTGAGTATATAAAACTTCATATAGTAATTGTCTAAAAAGATCTCATTCAAATATGATAATTAGTTCATTATGTATATAATATCTAAGTTTATTATTATTTTAATATTATTAATAAAGTTAATATTGTATTGAAGATATTAGGTCTCTATATAAGAAACTGAACTATATTATAATAGCAATTTCTTAATTGTGAGTAAGACTTTAAACTAATTAATTTATTATATATATTTTATAGAATCTTTAAAGAACTATTTGATTTATATCAACTATACAGAATATAATTAGTTTATTATTCAATCTCAAATGAATTGAAACTATTATGAGTTTTTATTGCTTCTAAAGTTATCTTTCTATTCAAACCTACTAATAGTATAAGTTCTTTAAGAGTATTTTTGAAAGTGAAAAGAATATATACTTTTTAATATAAAGGAAAGAGATAGTGTATTCTTGAAATTAATGATAAAAGTCTTTTATAATAAGTTTAAAACTAAAGGATTTACAATCTATTTCTTCGTAATATTACTAGACAACAAAAGACTTATAAAACCTATAATGTATTATATTAAAATAGAAGATTTTACTTAGGATTTAATATTTTAGTAACAATTCTATTTGACTAGTTGTATTAAATATTGTATATATAAAGATATTTAGTATATTGAATGAAAACAGCCTATATTAAAATAATTTACAATTATTATAGAGGTTTAAAATAATATATTCATTAGAACAACTATATAGAGTTTTATATATTTAGCCTTTTCCTATTTAGTAGGTAGCTTTATACAATGCTTAGTAAATGATCTCTATAATCGGAAAGTACTTAGTTATATACTATAGCTTAAATTCATTTCTATAAATAAATATAGTTAAAAGAACCTAGTAGTATAATTATTAGTTTAGATCTACCTTTAACTTAGAAATATATAAAAGCGAAAACGTAATAGAATAATAATTAGATATATAAACTTATTAATATAAGCTTTATAATAGTCTATATAGAGATTTATAACTTAACATACTAGTAGTAGCTTTAGAGTATTAAATTTACTATAGTAATACTTATAATATTAATTCATACTAATTGAGTTTTAATAATACTACGAGTATATTTTAATAATACTAGCTATAGATATAAAGAAGAAGAATAGAAGACTAGCTAATTATCTTATAATAATAATACTGTTACTACTGATATTAATAATAAGAACTACTTATACTTCTAGCTACTATTTATTATCATACTTAACCTTTCTAATTTCGATATAAATATTAATGTTATAAAAGTTATCAAAAACTATAAAAGCTATAGCTACTTTTCCAACAGCCTGAAAAGGCTAGCTTTATATAAGAGTAACTTTACTATTTTCTCTAGCTTTTTTAAAATAACTATAAGCATATTTAACTTAAATATATTATTAGAGAATAAAGCTATTAATAAAGCTTAAAAAGAAGTATTAAAGTAATAAAGAAGAATCTAGTATCTAAAAGTAAGATATTTAAAGATGACTCTAGATACTTCAAATATATTTCGGAATAGCCTATTAGGTATTATTTGAAAAGGTATATATATTGAAGTTTACAATTCATCTAGCTTATTATAAGCTAATAGTAAAGAAAGTATAACTTAAGGGTAAAGATATTATATTATAGTACACTATTAGTATAACTTTATTACGATTTAAAGACCTAAAATAACTATAGCTATAGCTATTAGTATAGGATAGGTCAAGATATAAGTCTTAGCTATAAGTCAAATATTCTCTATATAAAACTTAAGACTCTTAGAATAATTATATGAAGTTATAATTATTTAATTATTATTAGCTCCTATAAGTAACTAGTAAGACTTTAATTTTTAAAACATACTGATATATATTGACTTTATAGATATAAGCTTAATAATATATTAATTAATCCGGAAAGTAACGCATACTATATATAATCTTACTATGTAGATACAAACTAGTATTCTAGTGATTTATTATTATTACTATTATTATATTACGTAGTATATAGTACTATATAAAGCTCTAGATCTATAGCGTAGTAATTACTTACTAATTACTACGTATTTAGCTATAGCTAGTACTAAGTACCTAATACCTATTACTAATAAGGCGTAAAAAGTATACTACTATATATATAGTAATATATATAGTTACTATATACCCTATAGTATAATATAATTAAAATTAGTAACTTTTTCTTTTTACTATATATCTTAATACCTATCTATTTATATAAAAAATAGTACTTTTAGTAATCTATACCTTTTACCTTAATAATATTAAAATACTTATTAATTTATTCTACTTAAGTTACCTACCTTTCTATTCAAATAGATATTTAATTTAGATTAATAAATTACTTCAAAGTATAATTTAATATATTCTTTATAAATATAGTAGTAATATTGTTATTTCTATTAATCTACTATACCTTATAGAACTCATAATACTTATATAATTACTTTAATATTATAATATTAATTATAAAGCATTTTTCCTTAGCAGTATTAAGTTTCACAAAATATTTATAAAGTAAATATAAATTAATATATACAATAATTAAAGTCTTAAGGAATTTCTAATATGAGAGAACTTTCTTAAGTAATATGTTAATAATATAATAAAGTCTATACTAACTACTATAGTATAAATCTCTCAAATAAGCATATTCCTAATAAATTATTTATTTTTTATAGAGGAATAATATATAAAATCACTATAGACATTAAATTAACTATTACTTGTAGTAGTTTCCAGCTTAAGATTATTATAAACTTTAATTAAGACGAGAAGTTGTTAGATTTATAGTTAATACGTACTTAAGCGCTAATAGCAGTCAGTCGGATACAACATACCTTTTATACCTCAATATAGTAATATAACCTTATACTACAATTAGTCTATATATATATCCCTATTACAGCGCATATATAATTAAGTACTACGGGTTTAATCTCATAATATAGAGGTCCCGATGCAATTCTTTACTCAATATATTAGTATTAAGGTTTCTTACGCAAATGGGCTAATACAACTATAGTAAACCCTTATAGGGGGATGTTAAGATTATAATTAATACGTACTTAAAAGCTAACAATAGTTAGTTAGATACGATATACCTTTTACACCTCAACATTATTAGATTTATTCTAATATCTAAAAAACTGCTATTTCTATTATTCTAATAGAATTAATTGGAATCTTTATAATATTTCTATATAAATAAATCATATAAAAATCGCTCTATCAATATATAATTATCTTACCTTTTTACCCCTAGTAGTTATTAAGTAAATAAAGTAAAAGTATAGAAGTCTATTTTCTTATAGGATACTAGAAGTAGTTTAAGCTATATATACTATAGCTATAGCGTTTTATATACTATAGCTATAGTAGCTAATATATTATAGTTATATTATAATATATATTATACTTTAGTCTATATGTTATAGTTATAGTATATTATATATTATAGCTATAGTAACCTATATATTATATTAAGATATATATATTATAATTATAGCATTTTATATACTATAGTTATTATAATCTATATATTATAGCTATAACTAGAACTCTAGTAGTATAGCTAGAATTCCGAAATAAACCTTCTATATAATAACCTTAATATCTCTATGAATAATAATTAGAAATAATTAATCATATTATTAATTAAATTACTAATTCTCCCTCTATTTAATTATTATTATTATAATTATTTTAAATAAGTCTTTATATTAAGAAACTACTTTTATTATACTATATTTCTTTTAAGTTTACAATTATCTATAGTAATAACTTAACTATTAATTTATATACCTATTTATTTATTCTAATAAGTTATAAATCTAGCTTTTTTCAGCATGAAAACCTTACACTTTATTTATTAAAGAACTACCTTTCTTCTTTATTCATAAAAATTAAATATTATAATAAAATCTATATAAATCTCTACCTTTTTACTACTTTTATAGAAATTAAACATCTTATTAGAATTACCTTATTCTTACGAAAAATCAACCTTATTCATCAAACTATTTTAATACCTAAAGAATCCGATTTTTCTACCTATTTTAACTCTTTTTAATTCTTTAGATATTCGAGATTTATTCTCAATTGACCTTCCTTTCAAATTACCTTCAAATTTACTTCCTCAATAGTTTCAAATTATTTTCATAGTAAAGAAATCAATATATATAGAGAATTAACTCCTTTTATCTCGAAGTTTATTATAATTTTCAATTTATTTTTTAAAGAAGGAAAGTTTGAATTTAATTGAAAAAGAGAAAGAAAATACTAAGATTTAGATTTATCTTTATTTTAAATATTAAGATTGAGATTTCTGATTTGTAGATTTATTCTTTAAATTTTATCTTTATTTTAAATAGAAAAAAAACATTTTGATTTTTTAATTTCTATCTTTTTAGAAAACACAGTATTTTACTATATTTTATATTCTAAGATTTTTATATTTGTTTAGAAAGAACTCTTTATATTCTATATATTCTAGTAATTTATTTTACTTCAGAATAAAATAGCTAACTTTAGAAAGATTACTATTTCTAAATTAATAAGAAGTAGTAACTATAAGGTTTAATCTATTTATATTAAAACTTTATATATTAATAAAGATATTTTTATAGATTTTATTAAACTTATTACTTCTAAAAATAAAAATAGAAATAAAACAGCTCTAAGTTATATATAACTATATTATAAAGATAGCTTTTTTTAAATAATTAAAGATAATATAGATATTTATAAAATATTTAAATATTTATAAGAATTCTATAAGCCTTTAGGATTTACTAATTAATCTTTAATTTATAAAGAATATTTTAATATTAGTTTAAGTAATTTTAGTAGTATAGAAGAGTTTCTAAATAAAGTTAAAGAATTGACTAATAATCTATTTTATAGTAAGTTAGAATTATTTAAGTAAATAGTTATAATATATATTTTAAATAGTTTTAACTCTAATTATAAGAACTTTATTACTTTTATAATTTAGAAGTTTAAATTTAATAGAAGTATTTATATTTTAACTTTTTTATTTTCTAATTTATTAGATAAATCTAGAAGGAAGAATAATAATTTAATTAATTATACTAAAAGTATTTAGAAAAAGAAGAATTTTAAAACTATAGAAAAATTATATAAAAAATAGAAAAGAATTCATTATAATACTTATAAGAAGAATAATTATACTAAAGAGAATTATACTTATTTTCATCTAGAGAAAGCTTTAAATTAGTAGAAGAATATCTTTATAAAAATAATACTAAAAATAAGAAAGAATCTAAAAAAAAGAATCTAGAATCTATTAATATTTTTTTAATTAGAACTAAAAGAAATGAAGAAATAGAAGATGAATTATTAGAAGATAAAAAAAGTCCTAATTCTAAAGAATTTATTTCTAAGGATATAGATCTCAATATATTTTCTAAAAATAATAAAGCTTTTAAAGATATAAGAATAATTTAAAAGTTCCTTATAAAAAGAAGTAATAGTAATAATAAAACTCTTGGTTCTTTAACAAATTAATGGATTACTCGAAATTCTAGGAATTTAGTTAAAAGAGAAATTTATAAAGATATTTGTTTTTACCTAGATATAGTTACTACTATTTATATAGTTAAAGAATAATACTTTAAATTTATCTTATAAAATAAATAAAACAGATACCCTTTCTATTTGTGAAGTTTATATTAAAAGAAGCTTTACTAATAATATTAATAAAAATGATAAGTAATACAAATAAAATTTCTAATATTTAGATTATATTAATTCAGAGCTATATAGACTTATAACTCCTATATTATATAATAGATTTAATAGATTTATTCTGTTTATCAATAAATCAACTAGATTTACTTAGGGAGTTTTATTAAAAACCAAGTTAGCTGAAGAAGTTTCTAAAGTCTTTCTCAAATTTAAAGAGTTAATAAATAATAATAATAATAAGAGAAAAATAAAAGAATTTAATACTAATAGAAGTAATAAACTTACTAATAATTAAAAATGAAAGATATTTATTCTTATTCTAGTATTATTTATAATATTAAACCTCTTTATACTT
>QAPG01001007.1:0-11982 GCA_004366825.1 Colletotrichum spinosum
TTACTTTAAACTATAAATTTAAAGTTATACTATACTTTTTTAAAGTAAAATAAATAATTAAATTATCAATTAAAAGAATATATTTAATTTATCAAAATATATATAAAATATTCTAAGTATATAAAAGAAAGTAAAATATTTATAGTAATAGTTAAATATATATTTAATATAATATTTTTTACCTTTAATTATAGAATTAAGTAGATTTAATTTATAATACTTTTTAATATTAAAATTCTCTTTCTCTATTTTTAATTCTTAAATATACTTAATATATTATAATAATATATAAAGAATTTTTAATATTATAGTAAACTATATTATAAATATTATATAACTATGAGAATTCTATTTTATAAAATTTAAAAAATAAAAAGTTTATTTCTTAAGTAATATTTTATTAAATAAAAGTAATTTATTATAAAAAAATTTAAAATCATTCTTAAGAAATCTTCTAATTACTTTTTAAACTTCTTAAGTATCCTATAAAAGATTTCTAAATATTCTATAAAAGAATTCCTAAGTATTCTATAAAGGAATTCCTAAGTATTCTATAAAAGAATTCCTAAGTATTTTATAAAAGAAATCCTAATACTAGTCGTAAGATTTAGTAGTATTTATATTCTATTTATAATACTTATTTAAAATACTATAGTACTAGAAGTTTTATATTTTTAATATTTATAACTATTAAGAAAAATATATTAGAAATTTTTAAACTTAAATAAAAATCAGCTTAAGTATTCTATAAAAGAATTTCTTAAGTATTTTATAAAAAATTCCCTAAATATCCTATAAAAAATTTCTAGTAATAACTATAAAGCTTAATTATATTTATATTCTATTTATAATACTTATTCAAAATATTATGACACTAGAAACCTTATATTTTTAATATTTATAATTACTAAGAAAAACATACCTAAAATTTTCAAACTTAAGTAAAAATTGATTTAAATATTCTATAAAGAGTTCCCTAAGTATCCTATAAAAAATTCTTTAAATACCTTATAAAAGAAATTCTAACAGTAGCTATAGAACTTAGTAATATCTATATTCTATTTATAATACTTATTTAAAATAGTATAATATTAAAAACTTTATAGTTTTAATACTAATAATTATTAAAAAAAACATATTTAAAATCTTCAAACTTAAGTAAAGATTAGCTTAAATATTTTATAAGAAACTTATAGTAACTTATAAATAGACTTCTAGTAGAAACTATATAACTTAATAATATTTATACTTACTATATAATATTTATTTAACTAGTTATAATACTATAAACTTTATATTTCTAGTAATTCTACTTATTAAAAGAAATATATTTTAAATACTCTTAATACTTAGTATAACAGCTGTAGCTCTTAAAACTTTATAATAATAATAGTAGCCTTAAGCACTTTTTAGTAGTAATAGTATATTAAGTCTTATAGTTATAATAATTATAATAATAACTTATAATATTATATACCCTATAATACATCTTATAGCTACTATACTAATAGCATTATTACATATAAGTTATAATACGTATTCTTACTTATATATAATATTAATTAATTAGTTAGTTCTTATAAGATGATTTTTTATTTTCCTATATAAATCTAATTTAATTAGAAACTTTTCACAAATTAAAACTAAATACTATAAAGCTTACTTATAAAAAATATTAATAGGCTTATAAGTAAGGAATAAGTATAGCTTAATAGTAATATAAAAATCTATACTTAGTACTATATAGTAATATATTAATATACCTAATAAATATTTTAT
Organism: Colletotrichum spinosum; assembly: GCA_004366825.1. Taxonomy (NCBI): domain Eukaryota; kingdom Fungi; phylum Ascomycota; class Sordariomycetes; order Glomerellales; family Glomerellaceae; genus Colletotrichum; species Colletotrichum spinosum. Next base: position 1,780 of record QAPG01001007.1, read on the forward strand.
ATTCTATAGATTATAATATAATATTTCCCTATATATTTTAGAAAACTACTAAAACTTTAGATGTAAGGAATTTATAGTTATTAGTTACTTCTTATAGTATTAGCTATTTAGATATATTAATAAACTAGAAATACTTTAAAAAGCTTAGTAGTTTAATATTACTACAGCCTTAAAGAATAAGCTTTATAAATAAATAACTACTAATTAAACTTATTAATAAGTATTAGGAATAAGATACCTATAACAAATACTAAATAGCTAAAAGTATAAAGCTAAATTATTCTTCTTAGAATCCCTAAGCTATATAATCTACCTATAAGTATAATATAATAAATAAGTATTCTAAAGAATTTAAAAAAGGAAAGTAGAAACCTCTAGAATACTATAAACCTAACTAATATATACCCCAAGAAGTATAGACACCTTAGAATATAAGTAATACTAATAATTAAACTTCTTTACTACTTTAGTAGTAGTATTAACTAATTCTAATATATAATAATTACCTAGTTAACTCTACTAATAGTTATATACTTATCTTAAAGGTTAAATTATATATATTTAAATATAAGTAATTATATAGTAAAACTATAAATAACTTATTATATAAATTATTATTTATTTAATAGTATCTTACTATTTAGATAATTATAATAATTCTAAAACTAATATATATTAAAAATCCTAACTTTAAAAGAAATATATTTATTAGATTAAAAACTAATACCCTTTAAGGCTTACTAGTAATTTATAATAACTTCTTAAATTATATAGCTTTATAGTAGTAATAGTTTATTCAAATTTCTTCTCTATTAACTTTTAATATTAGAATAATATTTTAATATAATTATAATCAGTAATAAAAAATTAGACCTCAACCTTAGAAAAAAAACCTAAAAAATAACTACTATATCTAAAAAGAATAATAAGCATATAAATTATCTAATTTTAATATAAAAAAGTAGTAATAATAAATATTAATATAAAGCTTTTTTAAATTTTATAATTAGAATAAATATAATTTAAATCTCTTAATAAAGAACAATTAGAAAGTAAGTCTAATACTAATAGCTATAGTAATTCTAGCTTTAATAATATATGTTAAAGTTATTATAGTTAAAAAGCTTATAGTAGAACCTTAGGCCTAGCTAGCTAGTCTACTTTACTATATATACTAGTCTAACTAAGCCTTTCTCTCTATAGAACTATATATTTTTCACTAGATATATTAGGGAAACAGGACGTTTACTTTAAAAAAATTAAAATACTCTAAGCAGGTTTATATTTAAATATATTAATATAAAATAATAAAATAAGATATATAGTTTTATTTTATTAATTTTTAGAACTATTATAATAATTAATAGGAGTAGTTAGAAGTATTAATATTTAATTATTAGAAGTAAAATTCTTAGATTTATTAAAGACTAATTACTACAAAAGTATTTACTAAAGATATTTTTATTTATTAGGAATAAAAGTTAGGAAATTAAAAACAATTAGATATTATTATAATTCTAACTATAAACTATACTAACTAAAGATTAGATAATATTATTTTTTAACTTATTTAACACTTTATAAGAAATCAAAATACTTAAGCTTTAAGGGGAGTATAGTTATAAAGTTAAAACTTAAAGAAATTAATAGAAAAAAATTACTAGGAGTAAATAGTAGTTATTCAAGCTCTACTTTAAATAGCAAACTTATAAAAAGTCTAGTAGTTAGCCTTAAAACACTAGTCACCTTAATAGTAATAATATCTCCTAATTATAAGAAATTCTTAAAAAATAGTACTTTTAAATAGTACTTAAAAGAAATACTATAGTAGCGGTATAATAGCTACTAGTATAAGGATAATATACTATTTATAAAACAACTTACAGCTAAGCTTCTAATTATAAGAAAGGTTTAAAAACTTAATAAAAATAAGTAGCACTTACTAAGTACTACTTAAAATAGAATCTATACCTACTTAAAAAAGTAAGGACTAACTAGTATATTATCTAAAAAAAAACTTATAGTTTAATTTAACTTAATATAGAGAAACTTACTAAATCTAGATATAATAAGAATTAATAGATTAAAAGCTTTTTCTTAATTTTATAAGTAGTAATATATAGCTATTTTTAATTAGTAGAATGATTTATCTACTTAATTATAATAATAAATAAGGTTTTAACTTATTAAATTGTTTATATTATTTTAATAGTATACTAGCTTTTTAGAAAGACTATTAGTTTAAACTAATAGAAATGTAAAATAATAATAAGTTAACTTTTATAAGTTTATAATAGTAGGCCTTATTAAAAATAACTACTAGTTTAGTAATTCTAATTCTATAAGAGAAGTTTCTAATTATTAAGTAGAAGAGTATTTCTTAAAATATTTATTATAAATAATACTACTTAGTATAAAGAATATCTAACTATTTCTAAATAGTAGCTAATCTTATAGTAAGTCTAAATAACGCTAAACTATTATAATACGTATAAAAAATAAATTCAAAAGAGCTTAAAATATATACTAATTCTAAGTAAAAGTTTAACTCCTTAAGAAAACCTAATAGGCTAATATAAGAAGAACTTATTTAACTATAAGTTAGTATTTAAATATTATAATACTTTTAAATATTCTAAGCTATATACATATTATACTAGTAGAGCTAGTAAGTACTCTTTTAGCTAAAAAGTTTAAATAATCTTATTAAATTCTATTATACTAAAGATAAAATATTATAATTATTACTTTTTAATAAGGAATCCTTAATAAGTATAAGTTATTAATTTATATTAATTACATCCCTACTTTTTATATATACTACTTATTACTACTACTAATTAAATAGTTTAGTAAGGTTTTTAAATTAGTTTAGAAAAGTAGGTAACTACTATTTAGAACTAGATAATTATCTAAACTTAGTTATTTAGAAGAAGTAAAAATTATAATAAGATCTCTATTAGTAAACTAATAGAAAGATTATTATTAAGTTTATACTTTATAATTTTTTATAAATATATCTAATTATTACTTTAGTAAGTAAGAAGTCTACTTCTCTTCTAACCTTACTTATAAAGTACCTACTAGAGGAAAAACCTAACTCTTATTTTAATAATATTTTTTCTAAATAGTATAAGTAAATAATTAAAACTTTTAATAATAGATTTCTTAATTCTAGTATTATTAAAAAACATAGCGAAATACAATAAGTAATATGAATTATAGAATTTAGTAAATTATTAAATTTTTAAATATATATTATACTTATTAGTATTCTAATAGGTATACTTATTCAAGCGTTATTTTAATCCTTAAGTATTACTTAGTATTAGGGCTTCTATAGCTAATATAAGCTTTTAAAAATAATAGTAAACTTTTATAAAACCTCTTTTATATAATAATATACTACCTCGCACTAGGACTTATAAGGTATTCTTACTATAAAACCTTCTAATTTTTATAAAGTTGACTTTAGATTAAATAGGAATACTTATTAAACTTAAATATATTAATAAGTAGAAGAAAAGAAACTAATAGGAATTACTTTAGTAATAGTAAGTAAAATAGTAATAGTTTAAATTTGAAATCTAGCTTTTAGGACTTAAATTATAATTTATAGAAGATACTTTAAGTATAGTACTTTCTAAATTCCTTAGAATAAGATATTATAAGAAATAAGAACTTTATATAGTTAGATACTAAACCTATATAAAGCTCTTTTAATAAATTAAGTAGTTTGAAAATACTACTTAAAATAAAAAGTATATTTCTTCTAAAACTAAATACTAGCTAGAAACTAGAAATATATAAGTAGAATAATTAAAAGATGAAAAATATTTTGAAAAAAAGGTTAAATAGTATATGAAATTATTAAAAGAAAAGTATTTATAACTAGACTTATACCTAGCGGATTACTTAGTTCTTATAGTTAGAGTATTCCACTAGTTTAAATTAGTATTAACTTACTATTAGAAATAAAAGTTTTAGAAACATAGCTCCCTCTAGAAAGTATTATAGCTTATTATATAATACGTCTTAGTAAGTTAAAATATATATTTTATAAGAATACTAATATAATAGTTATTAGTAATCCGTTTTCAAATATAGACTAAGGAGTTAATTTTATATATAAGTATTTAGATATTAAACCCCTACACATAATAAAAGTAAATATAGGTAAGAGCTTTAGCATATTATTAACTAATCCTAATATTCTTAGATAGATTTAAGTAAGAATATATAAAGTTAAACCTAAAAAAAGGTAAACTATATATATATAGAGTAAAACTAGAGGAAACCCTAGTAGAGACTTATAGTAGTTCTAATATATAAATTAATTATTAAATATATATATAGAAGTAAAAAACTAATTAAACCTTCTAATAGCTAGTTTTTACTAAAGTTTCCCTTAGGATAGTAGTATTAAACTTAGTTTTATAAAGTAAAGTGAATAATTAGGGACTTAGGGGTATTATATTACTTTTATTTATTTTCAAACTTTAAATATATAAGAAGTTTTTATTATTTAGTTAAATATAAATATTTAAATATATTAATACTAGTAGGCTATTTTTAGTAAGTAGAATTAGTAATACAGGATAAACTAAATACGAGGTTAAGATACTAGAATAGATATTTATTAGATATTATAAAAAATATTAATATATCTTAATAATAAGATAGTAGCTATAGAAGTTAGAATCTACTAAAAACTATATAATAACTTATCTACTAAATATATTAACCTTAAAAATAGATAGTACTTAAATATCTTATTTATGTTTCGCCTTTAGTATAAAAATAATATACTAAGGAGTAAGTAGATAGAAAAGTTAGTAATAAAACTTAGGGTATAAATTTAAATAGAATAATTTCTATTATAAGTTTTAGTAGTAGTAGTAAATATTTTAATAAGAATTTAAAAAACTAAAATAAGAAAGAATTCTATATAAATAGTAGTTAGATATAAGTTAGTTAATCCTAAATTATAAAAGAATTCTATTTTAAAAGAATACTTATATTTTATATAGTAAGAAAGAAGCTAATTAATATTCTAATATTTAGATATAAGTTTTATATAATAATATAACTAAATATAGAGATAATAATAAAAGCTTTAAATAGATTCTTTTTTCTTCTTAATAATCTATTATTTTAAAATTAATTTATCTAGAGCTAAGGTTTAACAACTAGAAAAGCCTAATATTTCTATTAGGTTTAATACGTTCTTAATATCTTTTAAAAATCTATAGGAAGGAATAATTCTTATATTAAGTTATATTTATAACTATAATAAGTTTCTAAAATAAATAACTTCTAGTTAATAGAATAATATAAATAAAAGAAGTTAGTAAAATAGATTTATAACTTTAAGATAAAAATTAACTCTAAAAATTAGATATATTAAGTTTTAAGTAGATAGTTTAGGAATAAGTTATTACTAATTAGATAATTAATTAGAAGTTTCTAATATTTAAATTCTAATACTTTTAATAGGTTTTAGCTGTTTAATATATAGTTAATAATTAATTTAGAATTAGTATAAATAAAAAGAATCTAACTATCTAATTAAAATATAGTATTATAATAACTAGAAAGTAGTATTAATATAATATAATTTCTACTTAATACTTTAAATATTAAAATAAAGTAATTTAACTAAATATAAGTAAATAATAAGAATAATTATAATTTAACTAAAAGGGTTATTAGAATAATATTAAAAAAAGTAACTACTAGTAGGGCGTCGTACCTTATAATATTATTAAATTATGAAGACTTCCTAAAGATTTCTACTATTATAGTTAGTTAGAAATAGTTAGTATAGTATTTAAATTAGTAATTTAGGGGATAGTAATAATATAACTAGTATAAAGTAACTATATAACTAAGTTTTATATTTCTCCTATAAGAAATAGGAATATAGTTTAATAACTAAATAGTAGTAGGTTTAAAAGGTATTATAATATATATTTAGGTTTAAGATATAGTCTATAATAAGCTGAAAAGCTAATACTAATATATAAGTTTTTAAAATAGCTAAATATTTTATTATCTAATTAGTAATACGTATAAATAAATTAATAAGATTCTTACTATCTTTATTTATTATTTAGTAAAACTATAGCTAAAAGAATAAGTTTAGTAGAATTAGTGGGGAAAGAAGATTCTAAATAGTTTAATAGGGTTTATAATATACTAGAAGCTTAAACTTCTAGTATATTAGTCTAATAGCTATATGTTGTAAGTAGCTATAAGTAAGATAACTTAATATAGGGAAACTTATAAAATATAAAAATATACTTATAGTGATTTTATAATAAACCCCTAGTTTTTAGAAGCTATTATAATATATAATAAGATATTAGTTTTATTAGAAATAGTAAGACTTAAAATATATATTAATCCTAAGTAAAAACTTACTTCTAACTAGAATAGTTATAGTATAAAGGTTAGAAAGGTTTTAAGAGAAATTAGTATTTTCCTATTTATTTAGATAAATATAGAAGGTAGTAAATAATTAAATTTAATTCTAGTTTAATATTATAAAAAGATATAAGAAGTATAGAATAAGTAGGAACTTTAGTATTAGTAAAATATTATTATTCTTATTGTTTTTTTACTTATTTAATAAAGTAAGGCTAGATTTATATCTAACTTCTAGTTTTAAATTTTTTTATAAGTTAATTTAAATTAAAGATATTATTAAGTAGGGAGTTTAATTAGAATAATATATCTATTAAACTATAATATAAGTATTCTAAAAGAAGTTTATAGAGAATAGAAATCTCTAGTAAAATAAAAAAGTAAAAATCTTTTTAATTTTAATTCTTAGTATAAATATAAATTATAAAAATATAATTTATTAATTTTTTAATTTTTTAAAACTTAAAATTAGAAGTATTAGAAAAGTTACTATAAGGATTAATAACTAGTTTTAAGTATTATAATAGAAAGTAGTATTTAGTCTAATACTTTCTATATAATACTAAAAGGTATTTACTATTTCTAATAACTTAATATAACTTCTAATTAGAATTATAAGTAAAATATTTAGATATAAAAAGATTTTAATAAGTTAGTAGTAGTAAGCTTTAGAGTAATATTTTATAGTAAAATCTTTTCTAAAATAGTTAATAATCTATTAAATAGAAGTAATTTATAGTTAATTTAGTTATAGCTAGGTAGTTTAATACTTAGTAAGATATTAATAAGAAAATAACTTCTTATTTAAAATATAAGTTATACCTACTTAAGAAAATACTATATCTACTAGTTATATTAACTATAGAATATAAAATAAGTTATATTATAGGAACCTATAAGTATTATAGAACTGGTTTATAATAGTTAAATATTTATGGTAATATTACTTTTTACTTTTTTAATATTAATTCTTCCTATTATATTAAAATAGAGTTTAATAAGTATTAAGTTATTTACTTATTAGATATTAATCTCTTAGAATTTACTATTAGTAAGAATAATTAGTCCCTCCCTTTAGAAAATTACTAACTAGTTAATATAGTAAACAACTTATAAATACTATATAGTAATATAACTTAGTTTAGAAGAAACTATAAAGCTATAAAACTCTATACTAATCCTAAAAAGAATACTACTAAAGCAATCTAATAAATATCCCTATAAAATATAGAAAAATATAAGTAGTATTCTTAGAAGCTACTTAAGAGATATATTAAACCTTTAGGAAATTAAATCTACTTATAAAAAGCCTATAGTTTAAAATAAGTAGAAAGTATATAAATAAACTATAAAAAGAAATACTAATAGTAAACCTAGTAGTATTATATTATAATAAAAATATTATTTAGTTAGTATAATATCTATCTAGTAGGAAAGATAATTATACTTAATAAATATATACTATCTATATAGTAATATAATATAATTAAATAGAAAATATAAACTAAGTTTAAACTATTATAAAATAGGTTAATTTTACCTTACTAATAACCTTATTATAATAATAATTAAACTTAGTATAAAAAAACTACTTATTTAGATAATTAGTTTTTATAACTGTCTAATTAAATAATACCTTAATACTACTATCTAATAAAGAATAGCTAAATACTTGTAAATTAGAATTTATATTGAAATACGATAATACTTCTTATATATATAAATAGATATAAATAGGTTTCAACTTAGTATTTTAATAAGTAATTACTCTACTACTTTTAAAATAGGTAGTAGTATTTTGCAAATTATAATTTTAATATAAATAAAATTAAATCGGTTATAGATAGCTTAGATATGTAAATAAGTTTTATAAGTAGTAGAATAGTTTTATTAATACAATCTACTAAAAATAAATTTTTCTTTGTTTCAATTTCCTTATAAACCTAAAAACCTATAAGTTAAAATATATAAAAAAGATAGCTAACTAATAGCTAAATAGGCTAATAATTAGTTAAATAAATTTAATTTTTCAAAAGTTAATAAGTATCCTATAAAAGAAACTAACCTTAGAACTAAAAAGTATTAAATACTTTTAGAAATAATAAAATATTCTATAATTCAACTAGTATATATATATAATCTAAATATATAACTTAATAGTATAGCTAGTACTTTATAAAAAGATTTAAAAATCTTATTACTCTATAAAAGAATTCCTAAATATTTTATAAAAGAATTCCTAAGTATTTTATAAAAGAATTCCTAAGTATTCTATAAAAGAATTCCAAAGTATCTTATAAAAGAATTCCTAAATACTTTATAAAAGAATTCCTAAATATTTTATAAAAGAATTCCTAAATATCCTATAAAAGAATTCCTAAGTATCCTATAAAAAATTCCTAAATATCTTATAAAAGAATTCCTAAGTACCTTATAAAGAAATTCCTAAATACTTTATAAAAGAATTCCTAAATACCCTATAAAAAGATTCCCAAATACTTTATAAAGGAATTCCTAAATATTTTATAAAAGAATTCCTAAAAACCTTATAAAAGAATTCCTAAGTATCTTATAAAAGAATTCCTAAATATCTTATAAAGAATTTCCTAAGTATTTTATAAAAGAATTCCTAAGTATTTTATAAAAGAATTCCTAAATATTCTATGAAGAAATTCCTACATATTTTATAAAAGAATTCCTAAATACCTTATAAAGAAATTCCTAAATACTTTATAAAGAAATTCCTAAATACTTTATAAAAAATTCCTAAATACCCTATAACAAAATTCCTAAATATTCTATAAAAAGATTCCTAAATATCTTATAAAAGAATTCCTAAATACTTTATAAAAAAATTCCTAAGTATCTTATAAAAGAATTCCTAAGTACCCTATAAAAGAATTCTTAAATACTTTATAAAGAGATTCCTAAGTACCCTATAAAAGAATTCCTAAATACCTTATAAAAGAATTCCTAAATACTTTATAAAAGAATTCCTAAGTATTTTATAAAAGAATTCCTAAATACCTTACAAAAGAATTCCCAAATACCTTATAAAAAGATTCCTAAGTATTTTATAAAAGAATTCTTAAGTATCTTATACAAGAAATTCTAGTGCTAGTTATAAGACCTAGTAGTATTTAAATTCTATTTATAGTACCTATTCAGGATACTATAACGCTAGAAGCTTTATACTTTTAATACTTATAACTACTAAGAAGAATATATTTAAAATCTTTAAATTTAAATAAAAATTAACCTAAATATCCTATAAAAGAATTCCTAAATATCCTATAAAAAACTTATTAAGTATCTTCTAAATATTTCTATTTTATTATTAAACATACAAATTATAGTAATTTAATAAGAAATAACTAGTAATATTAATTCTTTATTATACTTATTATAAAAATATATTTTAAATATTACTAAAATAAATTTATCAGAAATTGAAAATTAATATCTCTATACATATTTAGACTTTAGAAAGAAGTAGAAAATATATCTTAATAGGAATAATAATTATAATTCTTTATTATAAAATATTTAAAAGTAATATAATAAGTATTAAGTAGAATAGAAATATTAAGTTATAATAAGAAAATTCTTTTAATAGAATAGATTTCTTTTAATCTTAAAAAATAATATAAATATTACTACTTTTAATATTATTAATAGAATAATCTATTAAATATAAAATCTAATTATAATATTATTTCCAAATATTTTAAGATAAACTAATAGTATTATATTATAATTAAAATATTTGTTTTAATA
>QAPG01001008.1:0-12010 GCA_004366825.1 Colletotrichum spinosum
ATAGCTATATAGATTTTAAAGAGATTTTAATTCTATTATAAAAATATAGATATAGAAGAATAATAAGTTATAGAACGCCTAGTTCTTAGTATTTTATTTTATCCTATCTTTAAGAAGTTTAAAAAAACTCTCAAACCTATAACTTCAGTAGTTATTTTTAGCTATATATATTAAGCCCTAGTTTTAATAAAACTCTTCTTATATAAATTATTACTATAAGATCTTCTACTACTATAGAATTAAATATTAGAACTAGAAGTATAATTATTTATAATAATAAGTAATTTTATTACTATTGTAACTAGTTATAAGCTAGTATTAGTATGAATACTATTATTAAGTAAAATGTATAGTTAAATCTATATATAGGGTGAAGAGTTTAGATATCATTCTAAGTATAGAGCAAAAGTAACCAAATATTTTAAATACCATTTTCTAATAATCTTCTAATTTAACTTTAATATATTAATAAGTATTCTTAAAGTTGATTTTTCAAATTTAAATTAATCTTTAGAATTTATTTAACAACTTACTATTTAATAGTACTAAGTATTAATCTTTAATTATATTTTTACTAAGACTTTTACAGTTAATATTAAAATATAAAGAGCTATCTTTCTTTCAGATAAAGAGGATGAATATATCTACTTTACTTATAGAAAGCTCTATATATCTATTTACTAAGCTTTCTATAATGTATATTTTAATTCTTCAATTTAATATTTATTTAATAAATATATAGACCTAAAGGAAAGTTCTTTATATAGTTTTACATTATTAATATACTTAGTATTTTTAAGGATTGGAATTAAATTTACTATATTTTTATTAAATACTTCCTACTTATTTATAAGCTCTTTAGGGATATCTATAGTTATAATAACTGTATCTTCTTCTTTAAATGTGTCTATATAAACCCTAAGGTCTTCTTTTATCTTATTAATATATAATATATAAATAGTCTTATTATTCTTAATAATCCCTTAAGTAAATATTTCTAGTTTAATAATAGATATCTATTTGTAGTATTAGGTATTTATCTAAATGTTTATTATAATATCTCTATAGCTTATAGAATACTATTCTAATAAGAAGTCTATATATCCTTCTAATTAGTAAGTATTAGTAAATAATTAATATAACTTCTATAAGTAACTATTTGATTTTATAAAGAAGAATATTAATTAGTATAAGTATTCTAATCCTAATATTAAATTATTGAATCCTTTTAAAATAGGTATAATTACTTTAGCTAGAATTAATTCTAATAATATAAGTAGCTACTTATTAATAAGCTCTATTTATAAGTATAAGTTTATATTTATTACTACTTCTCTCTCTTTAGTACTTTAAAGAATAATTACTAAGCTTTTAACCATCTACTTTATAGGGATTAACTTTTTAATTAGTATAAGGACTATTAATTTTATTTTTATATCTATTTATTTCAATAGATCGTTTTAATATAAGGATTAGTATCAATAGTCTGAATTAAAGTATCAGACTTTATAATACTTTACCTTCAAATAGCTATTAGTACTTTATTTATATTTATTTTACTTTTATAATTCATAAATTAATATTTTATCTTACTATATTAGAAGTATATCTCTATGACCTATAATATAACTAATATATATAGTTCTCTAATTTAGAATAAATATAATATTATTTAACCTATTAATATTCCATTACTAATTACTTAGTATTAATAGAATCAATAGTGTTATTTATCCTATTATTTATAAAGATAGGAGTAATTAGAAAACCTATAAACATTTGTATAAATACTTATATCTTCTATTTAATATTAATTTACTAGTATAATACTATTAGAATTCTTATAATGTTTTAACTTCTATTATAATATTTCTACTCTTTAGAATTAGGATTTTAAATCTCCCTATTTCCTTTCTTAAATCTAAATATCATTAGTAGAAGTAGATAGAAACTTCTTTTTTATTCTATTTGAAATTAAATATATTTAGGTTTTAATATAGTACTAACTATTTAATATAATATTATATAGAAAATTAATACCCTCTCTATTTGCCTTCTTTAAATTTCTATTTATATAATTTCTCCTATATCTTTAGATTAATATACTACTAGTAAATAAATATAATAAAGTTAGTTCAAATAGAATTATCTTCTGAATTAACATTATAGTTTCTATATTCTATTCAAAATTAGAACACTAAGTTTAGAAGTATTTATTGAATCTATTAGTTCATTACATTATTCAGTTAGATTTAATAGTTATCCTTAATAGCTATAATCTAATAATTAATTTATTTCATTATAAATGTTTCTTTTATTAGTTTATAATTATATATAAATAGCTTTTCTCAGTCTTTAAGTGGTCTAAATATTACTAATCATTCAACTAGTTATTAGATAAGAACTATAGTTTACTCTTTATAAACTCCTTATTACTTCTATATCTACTTTTAATATATTACTATTTAAAACTATATAATTTTAAATATTTTATTTATAATATCTATTAAGTCTAATACTAATAGGAATGGTAGTAAGAACAATAATTAGAATTACTTATCAAATCTAAATATTAATTATCAAGAGAATCATAACTATTTAGACCTAAAGGTTATAATAGAAATTATTATCTTCCTTCTTTTTATATTAAGAAATAAATACTCCCCTCCTTAAGATATACTTTATATAAAATGTTCTAGTAAATTCACTATTTCAACTTTTTTATTATACTATTTGTAACAATTTATATAAATATTAAGTTTTAAGTTATCTTAAGTAATACATAAGAAATACTTCTCTTTAAAGGTATTTTCTCTAAGGATTATTATTCTTTCATTATTACTATTTCATCTATTTAATTCCTAATGATAATATAATATAGTATTAATAGTTTTACTATATATCTCTATTAAGTTAAATATTAAATATGAAAGTTCATTAAGGCTTATATTGAATATATATTTAGAAAATAGCTATTCTCTATAAAAATAACTATTACTTAATATTCTTACTCATATTAATCACTTAGAAATTAAATAGAAGTAATAGAATTATAAGAATATAGTTAGAAGTTTTAATTAAAAAAAGTTTAGATATATAGATAGGATTCACATTACTATATAGACTATTACTTAAAAGATCTAAGTTATAATCCTTTAGCTGAAAACTCTTTCTAATACTATAGTAGTTATAGCTAGCTAGTTACTAGGCGTACTATATAGTCTTGTCAGTATATCTTTACACTATTCTTATTAATAAATAATTATAATATATTAGATATAATTAATATATAGATAATACTTATATAAATATAGGTATTTCTAATATAACTTAATAGTCTTTGAAATTCTTATAATTATATTATTATAATACTTTAAAGTATCTAAGAATTAATATTGTAGTAATATATTAGTATTATAATATTATTTAACTAACGTCTAATATCTGAAATGCTTAATATGATATAATAGTTTATAAGATAGCTAGATAACTATTCTTTAGATATCTATAAATTACTTGTTAATTATAGCCTTTGGGATAATTATATTAAAACTTCATTTAATAAACTAATAGGTTTAATTATAAGAGTTAAAATAAATATTATTATATTTATTTTTTACTTTTCCTCTCATAAATAGCTATATACATTTGGAGTAGATTTTGAATCTAATATAAAGAATATAGAAGAATAATAAGTTATAAAATACCTAATTCTTATAAGTATTCTATTTTATCCTATCTTTAAGTAATTCAAAAACGGCTTTTAACTCTATAATCTTGATAGTTACTTTTAGCTATACATATTAAACTTTAACCTCAATAGAACTCTCTCTATATAAAGTATTATTATAAACCTTTCTATTACTATAGAATTCAATATTAAAACTAGGGGTATAATTATTCATAATAATAAATACCTTTATTATTATTTTAACTAGTTATAAATTAATATTAGTATGAATACTATTATTAGGTAAAATGTATAGTTAAGTCTATATGTAAGGTAAAGACCTTAGATACCATTCTAAGCATAGAGTAAAAGTAATTAAATTATATAGTATAACTGATAGCTTTTTATGTAAATACCTTAAATATCAGTATTCAATATCACTTAGTTTATTAGAGGTATATACTATCAGATACTAATATGAAATTATAACAAATATAATATCATAAGTATTATAAAGATAAATCTATATATATATATATAAAGCGCTATAATATATTAGAGTTCGAGGGCTTATAAATATAAAAATATATGTATTAGCTATTTTATTTAATAGATTAGAGATGGATCTTTAAATATCTTTACTTTAGACTTAATTTAATATGTAAGCTTTTTACTCTATTTGTAAATTTAGCTATAAATCCTACCTAATAATAGTATTCATGCTAATACTGACTCCCAACTAATTAAAATAATAATACAATTACTTATTATTGTGGATAATTATACTCCTAATTCTAATATTTACCTTTATAGTAATGGAAGGCTTTATGAAAATCATCCGTAATAACCTGTAGTAACTCTTATAGGTATAGAGTTAGAAAGAATTAAACTTCTTAAAATTAGAAAAGGTCTAAATACTACAGGCCAGACATTCTATAATCTATCATACTTCGATATCTTCTATAGCCAGATTAAAATCCTCTTAATATTTATATAAATATCCATAATTAAGAAAGTATATTGTAACTATAGTAATATTCACTTATAATTCTTATAACTAAGATCTTTACTTATTAAATTAAATCTAAAGGAAATTATTATAGAGATTATTATTAATAGACAGCCTGTAAATATTTGAAAGATAATAGTCTAATTATCCTATAAGTGACTACATTAAGCTAATAATTTTGAAAAGTAGATTTTGATTAGATAATATTTTAATATCAATATACTACTTTATTATAAATTACTAGATCTTTTGAAATGTTATAGTATTATAATTATAATAAGTCTAAAAGCTTTCTAATTATATTAAAGATATCCATCTTAAGTTATATATTAACTATATTATGGTAAATAAATAATATAGTATCTAGTTTGAATGTAAATTGTTAAAACGTATAATATATTTAAACTAGAATAAAATACTCAAATACGTATTAATAGATTATTTTAGCTTTATATAAACTATCATAGCTATTTAGTAGATTCAGTACTATATCTATTCTTATATACCCCTCTAGTAGTAGACCTACTAGAGATAATGCTATACTTTATAATCTATTTTGAATCATATATTATTATAAATAGAAAATAGTAATTAGTTCCCTAAAGTAATTCTTAGAATACTTAATTAAAAGTAGTAATTTATTATAATAAACCTATTATAGTATTTCATACATTTACCTATCTCTCAATATCTTTCAATAGGCGTAATTAGTTAGTTTTCTCTGCAGTTGTTATTTATTCAACTTTTAAGTATTATAAATAATCTATTTATTCTTTTTTACTTACTAGTCCCCTTTTCCTCTATATATTTGTATTTTTAACAGTTATCTTTCTATATTTACTAGTAGTATATGTTAATACAATAGATTCTATATATTAATCCTAAGTATCATAATACGTTTTATGTATTACTAACATGAAAATTATAGTCTAACTTTAGTAAAGCTAAAATAGTTAGTAATAATTCTCCTAATATTACTATTAATATTTGAGTATATTTTAACGTTTCTTATATTTCTAGTAATCATATATTAACTTTTACTTATTTCATTCCCAAGTTAAAAGGAATAATCCTTAATCCTTATCTAAAAAATAATTAAAATTTATGATTAGAAATTATAGAAAGTGTTTTTTATCTTTATTCAATCATCAATAGTAGTTCTAGTACTCGAGATACTTTCTTTTATTCTTTTTGGGAAATTATTTTACCTAGTATTTCTAAATATCTTACATTCTATTTGATTAAATTAACTTCTTTTAATACCGCTTATAATTAATATTCTTATTTACTTTACTACTTCTATTTGGAATTAGTTGATTTTTAAGATTTAAAACTAGATTACAAATATCATGAATACTTAGCTATCTAAAGTTAAATTAATTCTTAAATAGTAGTATAAAGTTATAATGATATAATTCTAGTCTATTATATCATTTAGTTTTGCTAAGGTTTGAAATCTATAAAAATACTTCTTACTTTTACTATTATTTCAAGCTTCTAAAATACTCAAAATAAGTAGTACTAAAGTTACTATTATGAAACGATTAGTTATTTTAATAAAAGGATTGACTATTTCTATTAAATCTAAATACTTTTGTAGTTACTCTAGAAAGATTTCTACTCCTTTACTTCCCTTTAAAAATCGAAAGAATAATATAATTAGTAAGCATTTAGTTAAGAAGAAGTAAGAAGAACTTAAACCTACTATTAACAATATGAAAGAATAAAGAGGATAATATCAATAAACTTATTAAATATCCTAAGAAATATATTCAGATTATATCTAAGTTTATCAAGAAGTCTATGTGAATTAGAAATCAAGAAGCTTTCTCTAAAATAAATAACCTGAGATACTAACTTGAATATACTAAATATTAACTAGCTAACTTAAATAAGAAATCTACTATCTCTAAATATATGCTAATAAAGTTTATTCTTTCTCAAGAAAGAGTAATTTAAATAAAACTATAAAGAGTATAAAACTTATTGTTTCTAAATAAAGATAATTAGTAATACTTAACTTATTCCAATTATTCCCTATACTACTTACTACTTAAGCTTTATACTTTCTCATAGAAGTTATTTCGATACTATTAGGATTAGAAATAGAGATTTACCCTTTAACTAGTATGATTAGTATTACTAGTATAAAACTAATTTAAGAGAATCCTATATTCTAGTTTCTAATTGAATTTATAAGGTATTTAAGAAATATCTTGAAACTATTTGACTCTTAGATAGTAATAAAATAGTTAATTCAAAGTAATATCTTAATTCTAAAACTAATACTAAATAGTTAAAGAATAAAGACATCAGCAATATAAAGAAGTTAGTTTAACTTAAACTATATTCCAAATAGTAAAAAGAGTTTAAATCACCTTTTCTTAGGAATAATAAGAATATTTCTAACTTTACTACTAAGATTTTAGTTATTATATAATTTACTATTACTTAAGTATCTCAAGTACTACTACCTATCTAGTTATTTATGATTAGTTATATTTCTAGGCTTTTAGTAACCTTAATTAAATCTTCTACTAATTAAAACTCTATATTGTAAGTAATTACTAGAAGCTTAGAAACCAGAACTTTGGTTTTAATATTCTGATCACTATTAGAGCAGTTAAATAGGTAGGTAAATCAACAGTTAAATTATTACTATAGATAACTGTAAATGAGGAGAAATATGATATGATAAAAGTAGTTCTCTCAATATAAGGGAGTATTTAAAATATTCATAATAATAATAGTTAAATAGAGGGAGAAATAGTAATTGGATAGATAGTATAATTAACTATTTTCAATTCTTATTTATAGAGATATTAAGGTTTTTATATAGAAGGTTTATTTTAGAGTTCTAGTTATACTATTAGAATTCTAGTTATAGTTATAATATATAAGCTACTATAACTATAGTATATAGAATATTATAATTATAATATATATATTTTAATATAGTATATAGGCTACTGTAGCTATAGCGTATAATATATTATAATTATAATATAAAGCTAAAGTGTAGTATATACTACAGTATAGCTATAGTATATTAACTACTATAACTATAGTATATAAAGTATTATAACTATAGTGTATATAGTTTGAATTGCTTCTCATACCCTACAAAAGAATGAACTTCTATACTTTTATTTTATTTACTTAAGAACTAACAGAAGTAAAAAAGTATAATAAATAGATACTAATAAAGCAACTTTTATATAATTGCTGTATATAGAAATATTGTGGAACTTCTCATTACTTCTATTAAAATAATAAAAATAGAAGTTTCTATATATTAGAATAAATCTAATATCCCCCTATAAAGTATATTTTATTGGTATATAGCTTATTTGTATAAAGCTTTATAAAATCTAATTAAAAGTCAAAAGAGAAAGATTATATAAAGTTATAAAATCTAAACTTTATAGAAGGTAAAAAAGGAAAGATCTTGGAGATGCTTTATCTAAAAGTTTAGATAGAATTTATTCAAATTTTACTAAGCTTAAAACTTTAGTTACAATACCAGATATATTATTTTCTATATTTCTATAATATGTAAAGATATTCTATTTCTAACAAAACCCTTTATAAAGTAATATCTTATATCTATATATTTTGCTTTTTTGTAAGATTTAAAATTTTTAATTAGCTTCTTTACTATTCAATTTTCTTTAAAGGTCTTAGGCTCTTTAATTTTAGATAATCCTAATTTTAATTTTATATAATTATAACTATAATATCAATAAGTTATTTCTTTATAGATATTTAATAGAGCTATATATTTAACTTTATAAGTAGATAAAGCTACTACTTTCTATTTTATAGTAGAATAATCTATAATATTACTATTTGTTCTTAAGTAGAAAATATAAAAAGAAGTAGATTTTCTATTATTTAGATCTCTTATTTAATCTGGATTAGTATATCTTATAACATTTTTAACCGAAAATATATCTCTATAGTTATAAGTAAATGTTTATGTTTTAGTATTATTTAAATAACTCTATATATAGTTAAAAGCTAGTAAGTGATTTCTATTTAGATTTATTAGTAAGTTAAAAATAGGCTGTTACCATAAAAGTAATAATAGGCTTTATTTCTAAAGCTAAGTATAATAGAACTCCTATTTTCCATTAAATCTTTTAAAATATCTTCTTTCAAAATCTTTTCTTTATTTTTAAATAGTTTTAAGTTATTATCTATAGGAGTTTTAAACTTATATATAGTTTCTTTTTTATGTTTCTTTATAATATTCTTAGTATACTTACTCTAATTAATAGTAACTATTTTTCCTTTTTAGTTTATAGATAAAGTATAATTAAGAAAGATAGAAGAGTCTCTTAAATTCTATATTCTTTATTTGTATTATAAAGAATTATATATATAACTAGTTATTTTTTGATTATATATAGTTAGTAATATGTTGGTTTACAACTAGTAAACGTCGTAATTAATCGATTGTATAAATAGTATGTAACTAGCTATCTCTATTCGTAATATCTATATTTAGATTATAATATGTATATATACTATATACTATAGGAATAAATCCGTATAGTAGTCTTTCTATTCTTATTAATCTAAATAAATAGGTTAACTACTTAGTTACCTACTACTATAGCTTTAGCTACTTTAGCGCTATATTTAACTTAATATTAATAATGCTTTCTTTTATAGCTAAAGTATATAAAACGCCAAAATAGCACAAAACGCAAAATTAGTATATATTTACTTCTAGTTATATAAATCCTTTTAATTACACTAAAAACTATAGAAATACTATAAATAGTATTCCTCTATAAAAGTTCGCTTTTTCTTTAATATTATATTAGGTATTTTAAGCTCTTATTATAATATATTTCTCTCTTTTTCTATTACTTTCTTCTTATTATCCTATATATCTTCTTTATATTCTTAATACTTCTTCTTATTACTATTAGTAATTGTTATAATTTATCCTTCTATCTATATTATTATTCTGATTATTATTATAAATCTTTTAAGGGTTTAGTTATTAGATCTCTTAATTATACTATTTATGAAGTTAGTTTTATTATTAATCTAATAGATCTTAAGGATTCTGTTTTGTTTATATAAGTGTTAGAAGATTGTAATATTAATTATAAAAAACCTTTTTAGTAGTATTTAATTTAATAGGATATTAATAGAAAGAATAAGAGTTAGTATAAAGTACTATTAGTATTACTAATATCTGTAAGTATTTAGTTATTTATTTAAAAATAGTAGAAGTTATATACTTTATATTGACTTTTATAATTATACTATAAACTTTAGAAACTAGTATATTTTGTATAAGTCTTCTTAATTTAATAGAAGTAAAGTAGATAATATTACTTCTAAGTCTAAAAGTATTATTACTCTTATTATTTCTTTATATCTCTAGGATAATAATAAATTCTAATTAGGATATTATATTTCTATTATTAATAAAAAACCTATTAATAAAAGTATAAAGCTTTATCTCCTTAATATTAGTAAGGATAAATGGTAGGTTTTATTTTAAGTTATTTATCTACTATTTGAAGTACTTATTAAGTCTCTTAATATCTTCTTCTATTAAGTCTTAATATTAAGTTATAATAAAGAGGTTAAAATATATTTCTAGTTAATATATAGAAATTATATATACTTCTTATACTTATTGTTTGATATATACTAACTTTATTTTACTAATAGTATAATTAATAAATCTAATCTTCTTATTTGAAGTTTTTTAAATAAAGTATATATTATTATTATCTTTAAAGGTTATTATATTTCTATTAAAAATAAGAAGCTTGTTATTTATAAGTATTAGCTTTAGTTTTATTATAAATCCTACTTATTAAAACTCCTCGTCTTCTTTATTATTAAATTTAAGTAAGTAGAAGTTAAAAGTATTATTTATTTATATATTTATAATACTTAAGTATAGGTTATCTACTCTAGAGATTATAAAGTAGAAGTTATATAATGAAATCTTTATTCCTAGTTTTGTTTATAATAATTAGAATATATTATATACTAAGATATATTTGATTTTATAAAACTCTATAATAATTAGATAATAATAATAATAATAATCCTTTCTAAATATACTTACTATAAGTTAATAAGTATTTTTACTAAGATAAAGTAGTTTAGTAGTATTTCTATTTATATATATATGTAAATAATATTATAGAAGTAGATGTTTATAAAAATATTAGAGTATAGTATTATTAATAGTATTAGTATGAGGTGATAGTTAACCTATTATAGATATTAATTGTCTCTTAATTATTAAATTTCTTGATCACCAGTTATAACCTTTTATCTAATATATTACTAGGATTTATAACTTTATTAATCAATCTAAAGCTAAAGATCTTTATTTATTTATATTTCTAAATATTAAAATACTTGAAATATAGTATTCTTTCTACTAATAAAATCTCTTACTTCTTCCTATATAATTCTCTAAAAGATTTACTTAGTATTATAATAAAGCTATATTAGTAGAGATTAATAGTCTTAATTAGTACTTCTACTTCTTTTACTATAAAGTAGATATTATAATATATAGTATTAGAGAGGTTGGTTTTTATTTGGTTACTTTTGCTCTGTACCTGGAATGGTATCCAAGCTCTTTACTTTATATACGGATTTAACTAGAGGTTAGGTTTTATAATAGAAATATTATTCTTATATAGTCATCCTTATTATTTCAGCTTCTTCCTAAGCGTTACTACTATAATTATCTTTTTAAATAAAACTCTTTGTTAATTTTATTATTATAAAACATCTTATTATTACTTTTTTTAACTTAAGGTTAGCAGTATAGCTTAACTATTATTATTTAGAAAGTATTAAGTTTACTTTTTATCTCCATAATATATATCTTACTATTAATAGAAATAGGCCTAAAGGGTTTAATTTAGCCTTAGTACTTTTAATAGATATATATATTTAATTATAGTAAGAATTAGTAGATAGATATTATAAAAGGGGTATTATATATACTTAAGGTATTTGAAACTTAGTATTATATATACTTCTGCTATTATTTTATAGATAACTATGATATATCTTATTATATCTAGAAATAGTAGTAAGGTTATATTAAAATATAAATATACTCTAAAGATAAGTAGTATTAATATAAGATCATTAAGGCTGCTAGTATTATGAACTATTTTAATTATATTTTAAAATACGTTTTTTCTTAGTATTTCTTAATATTTTATTATATATAATCTTATAAACCTTCTATAAAATAATATAATATTATTTAACCTTATTAATATTATTATAAATTTCAATTAATATAATTTTAATTTTACTATTTATAT
>QAPG01001009.1:0-12043 GCA_004366825.1 Colletotrichum spinosum
AACTTAGTACTACTAAGGAAAAATACCTTATAATTAATATTATAATATTAAAATAGTTATATAAGTATTATAAGCTTTATAAAATATAATAAATTAATAGAAATAATAATATTGCTAATACTTTTATAAAGAATATATTAAATTATACTTTTAAGTAATTTATTAATTCAAACTATATAACTATTTAAATAGAAAGATAAATAACTTAAGTAGAATAAATAAATAGGTATTTAAATATTATTAAAGTAAAAGGTGTAGATTACTAAAAGTACTGTTTTTTATATAAATAGATAGGTATTAGGGTATATAGTAAAAAGAAAAAGTTGCTAATATTAGTTGTATTATACTATAAGGTATATAGTAACTATACGTATTACTATATATATAGTAATATACTTTCTACGCTTTATTAGTAATAAGTATTAAGTACCTAGTGCTAGCTATAACTATATACGTAGTATTTAGTAGGTAATTACTATACTATAGATCTAAAGCCTTATAAAGTACTATATACTGTATAATATAATAATAATAATAATAAATAACTAGAATACTAGTTTGTATCCGTATAGCAAGATTACGTATGGTGTGTATTACCCTCTAGATTAACTAATAATATAGTTTACTATAGATACTACTTCTACTACTAAACTTACTATTATAATATTAATACTATAGCTATTTATAATTTAATCGGATTAAGCCTATAAATATATAGCTTTAGTATTACTAAGTATTTATAAAAATAAGACTAATATTATTCCTTATAGCTAAGTATATTTATAATTCTAATATTCTATTTATTTTTAAATTACTTAATTTTACTTTTTAATCTTATTATAAAGTATTATAAAGTTGTTATTTATAGAGTTTCATATGTTTAGCCCCCCTGCTTAGTAGGTAGGTTTATATAATACTTAGTAAATAATCTTTATAATAGGAAAATACCTAGTTATATACTATAGCCTATATATATCTCTATAGGTAAATATAGCTAAAAGAATCTAGTAGTATAGCTACTAGTGTAGACCTAGCCCTAACTTAGAAGTATATATAAAGGAGCTAATAAGTAATAGAATAATAATTAGGTATATAAACTTATTAGTATAGGCTTTGTAATAGTCTGTATAGAAGGTTATAGCTTAATATACTAATAGTAGCTTTGAAGTATTAAACGTACTATAGTAATACTTATAAAATAACTTATACTAGCTAGATACTAATAATACTATTAGTATACCTTAAAAATACTAGCTATAGATATAAAAAAGAGTAATAGAAGACTAGCCGACCATCTTATAACAATACTACTAATAATAATGATAATAAGAACTATCATTATACTCAACTCCTATAACTTTAATATAAATATCAATTTTATAAAAATCATTAACAACTATAAGAATTATAACTATTTTTATAAAAACCTAAAGGGGCTAGTTTTATATAAGGGCGACTTTATTATTCTTTCTAGCCTTCTTAAGGTAGCTGTAGTTATATTTAGCTTTAATATTATTAAAAGATAAAACTGTCGGTAGAGCTAAAAAAAAAGAATTAAAGTAATAAAGAAGAATCTAGTACCTAAAATAAAGGTATTCAGAGATAATTCTAAATACTTTAAATATATCTTAGAAATAGCCTATTAGGTATCTATAAAGGTATGTATGTCGAAGTCTACTTATTATAGAAGTCGTCGTTAGCTAATAGTAGGAAAGGTATAACTTAAGGTTAAATATATTACGTCGTGTACTATTAGTATAACCTTATTGCGATTTAAAGATCTGAAGTAATTATAGCTATAGCCGTTAGTATAGGGTAGGTTGGGGTGTAGGTTCTAGCTGGGAGCTAAATATTCTCTTTGTAAAGCTAAAGACTTAAAGTTGTTCTTTATAAAAAAGAAAATATCTTAAGCTTTCTTATCTTTAAGATGCCTATTTATAATAATCTTTATATACTTATAATAAACTTAAGTATATATTTGACAAATTGTAATGAAATAATCTTTCTAAGATTCAAGTTTACCTACTAACCTTCTTATGATAAAGATAATATATAAAATTCTAATCCTTTTTATTTATAAAAATTATAAAACTAGATATTTCTATCTAATTAGCTTTTTTTATACTTAGTAAGTAAATAGGATGTTTAGTATCAAGTAAAATTCCCCTATTAATAGATATAAGTTCTATTACTTATATATTTTTAAATATCTATATAAATTTAAATTTATAATAAGTTATAATTAAGTCTATAAATAAAGTAGTGTTCAATTTATCTAAGTTATATAGGAAATAATAATTACTAAGTAGTTTTAACCTATTTATTATTCTAATTTCTTCTATCCCTATCCTCTTTGGAATTCTTTCTAAGATTTCCCTAATTCTTTCTATAAGTAGCTAGTTAAGTATAATAATATTTAGAATAAAATAAATATCTTCTATCTAACCTGATTTCCTTTCTAATATAAACTACTTTCTTCTTAGAATTCTTACTAAGAATAATATTACTAATTAAACTTAAGTAGTTTATTATTGATCTTAAAGCTTCATATAAATAAACTACTATTAAATCTAAATTTATTTATATCTATAGAGTAATATTTAAAGATTAGGATACTATATTTAACTATAAGATACACCAGTTTTCTATCAAAATAAATATAAGTTGTTTTAGTAATAAATAATGGAATTATCTTATAATTAGACTTTTTATTTATATAACTATTCTATATAATATTATCTTTTACTTTCTCTAACTTTAAAAAGATCTTACTAACCTAATAGTAGTAAATGTGATAATTAAAATAGTAAATGCTTTTAATAATATACTCAATAAATTAAAAATAGTTAAATCTCTAGTAAGTATTTAAATTATACTAATAGTATACTATAAACTAATTCTATATGAATTAGTCTTAAAAATTACTATAGTATTAGAAACTACTTTAATTCTAAAATCTACTATTTTGTTTCTAAAGTTATTACTTTTTATAATTAGTATTATATTAAATAAGTAAATCTATAATATAAACTTTATAAGTATTACTATTATTTATATCTATAGTATATAACTCAACTACTAATCTTTAGATTCTTTTGAAACTATCTATAAACGTATAAAACTAATTTCTATCCTAATAAGTATTGATTAGTTGAAGTTTAAGTTTTTAAATTAAAATGATAACTACTTACTAGTTTTACTAGGCTTATCTATAATAGTTTAAACTTTCTTTATAGTTCTTATAATCTCTAATTAAAAGGTCAAACTTATAAGTATAATTACTAATATAATAGAAATCAGTTAACTGATTGATTGTTTTTAAAGATCTAATTTCTAGCTTGTTAAAATACTAAATACTTAAAAGAAGCTTAAGATACTTTAACTAAGTCAAGAATCCTATAGTCAAAACCCCTAATAATGTTTATAAAAACTTAAAATAAGAACTAGTATAAAGGAATATAAATAGAATTAGTATTAGGTAAAATAGTATCCCTATAGATTCTTATTTCTTCTTATAAATTATTTATAGTAAATAAATAATTCATTACTCTTATTAAACTATCTAAAATAGAATTAGTAATATAACTTATAGTATAAAACTTCTTATTAGAATTATAGCTAGCTATAAGATTAGTAATATTATAAATTCTTATAAAAGTATTTTTAGTATCTTTCTAAATATACTTATTAGGTATTATACTTTCAATCGTAAATCTATATAAGATATTATAATAAAAAGAAGTTTTAATAATTATATTATACTCTAACTTACTAGAAATCTTTAATATAGTTTTATAATTATTTAGGAAATTAGAAATACTACTTCCTATAACGTAAGAATATTTCTAAATTAAAAAACCTATTTTTAGTATTACTAGCTAAATAGTAATTAATTTTAAGCATTTGTAAAGTCTCTTATCATTGTTAAGTAGTTAAATAAGTTATTAGAAATTGATATAAGAAGTATTTAAATATTATAATTCTTATTATAATTAGATAAAGAAGTATCTTTATGTTCCTTAGGAGTAGCTATTATGTAAAATTCAATTTTGTTAAAAACTAATTTATTAAATAAAAGTCTTATTATAATTAATTAGAAAGACTTAGGAGTTTTTCCCTTACTAATAGTTAACTATTTGGTAGTTTGTATTATAATTTCCATTCTTTTAAGTATTTTGGAATACTAATATATCATAATAAAATAAATCCTTTCTAGTAATATATATGAAAATAACTTCTTTGATTAAAACCTATCTTCTTAGTATTCTTTTTTTAAACCTCTTAAAATATTTAACTTATACCCCTATATAAAGTTAAATTTATTAATCTATTTATCTACCTTTTATCTTAATCTTCTTAAAGATTAAATCTATTTTCATTATATCTTAATTGTTAAACTACTTTAGTTATAATATATACTATACTAATTATATATCTTTATTATTGCTTTCTATATATTATCTTTCTTATTTATAAGTAATTTATATCTTTATTGATTTACCTCTTTTCTAAACTACTTTACTATTTTTTAATAAAAACTAGTAAGTTAGTCTTACTAGACTTATTAATCTTATAGGTCTTTTAAGGCTTTTTATTATAATAAGATAAGATTCTTTTTTATCTTTTTATTATATTATTATATATTGAAAATACTTATCTTAAGTTAAACTTAAGAGTTTAACTTTATTTTACCAAAAGAATAGATAATTCTTTAGATTTCTTACATTACTTCTAGAATTATTTATTTTCCCACTAATTTATAATTAGAATATAATTATTATTCCTTACTATTTACTAGTATTAAGTTTATAAATAAGTTTGTTATAGCTATTTAAGATTTAAAAAGCTTTTATTTATAAGTCTTAAGATTCTTAGGGTTATCTAATAGGTCAAGATAATAATATTATATTATATCTTCTAATTTCAGTCTATTTAAAATAATATAAGAACACTTCCTTATTCTAATCTATAAAAAGCTAAAACGAAATATATCTAATTCTAAATACTATTACAATAGGTGTTAGCTATTTAAGCTAGAATAATTAAAATAAATAAGTACAGTAACCTCTCTTAAATTTATTCCTATAGTAATAGAAAATAAGAAGGAAAATCTAGAAAAATAGATTAAATAAAAGATACTATATTTATAGATCTTTAGTATAAAAAATACCTCAATCATATAAATAATACTTTAGAATCTAAAAAGTAAAGTAATATATAAATTCTATCTCTCTTATTACTATTCGTAAGATAAATACTATAGATATAGGTCTATAGCTTATACGTATATACTACTTATACAATAAAAGAAGCTTTAAATCTAAGCCTATTATATTATAAATACAAATATTGATATATAACTTATACTTCTTTATTTTATATTTTTAAAATAATATTTCTAACTTTATAAATATATAAACGAATAATATTCTTAGTTTTTTAAATACTACTTTCTTATACTATAAAAATAAAAAACTTCAGAAAGCTTTATTTAAAATTAAATTTAAAATAGCTTTCTTAAAGGTAGTACTACTAGTATTTAATAGAAATATCTTATTACTCAATAGTAATACCTTCTATTTATACTGAAGATACTAAGAAGAAAGACTAGCTCTAATTAATATAAATATAATATTTGAAATATGTAGAAAGATATATATAAACCAATATATACATAGGATATATTTTACCTTAACATATTAATCTAAAGTTTTATTTAACTTTATTTATATAATATAAGAATAATAACCTTCAAGTAATGATATTACTATACTTAATACATATCTTAAGTAGTAAATTAAATACTTCAACTACAGCTTTACTCTTATACTACTTAACTTCTAAAAAGTGTATTTTTATATTTTTATTAGTAGCTTTTTTACTAATAATACTAATCTCCTATTTTAATTAGGATTTATAATAATTCTAAGTTAAAGTTGCTATTAATAATAGTTAATTCGACTTCTATAGTAATCTTATATATTACCTTTCTATTAAAAGTAAAAGAATTACTAATAATATATTTACTTTACAGATTCATATCATAATAATTAGTATAGATTCTATTTATATTATAATGATATTATTTAAGAAGATCTTCAAAAATTGAAAATTCTTTTAGATCCTAATTATTATATATACCAAGTTAAACTTATTTTATATGTACTTTATAAAACTTATTATTACTAAAGAAAACCATTTTATAAATAATATTATGATATTAAGATAAGTATATAAACATTATAAGCTTTATAAAATATAGTGGATTAATAGAGATATTAATATTACTAATATTGTTATAAAAAGTATATTAAACTATCCTTTTAAGAGATTTAAAAATTCAAATTATATGACTATTTAAATAGATAGATAAATAACTT
The DNA here is from genome assembly GCA_004366825.1 of Colletotrichum spinosum. Classification (NCBI taxonomy): domain Eukaryota; kingdom Fungi; phylum Ascomycota; class Sordariomycetes; order Glomerellales; family Glomerellaceae; genus Colletotrichum; species Colletotrichum spinosum. Next base: position 6,381 of record QAPG01001009.1, read on the forward strand.
AAGTAGAATTCATAAATAGGTATTTAAATTTTATTAAGGTAAAGAAATATAGATTGCTAAATATTTTTGTTTATTAATAAATAGGTATTAGTATATATAGTAATCATATATATTACTATATTCATAGTAATATACCTTCTGTATTTTACAAGTGATAGATACTAGGTAGTTAATACTAGCTATAGCTAAATATGTAGTAATTGGTATGTAATTACTATACTATAGATCTAGAGCTTTATATAGTACTTTATATTATATAATATAATAATAATAATAATAACGAACGATTAGAATATTACTTTATCTTTATATAGTAAGATTATATATAGTATATATAATCCTCCAGATAAACTAATAGTAATACTTTAATATTGATATATTATTATAATACGTATTAGTAGATATTTTAAAGTATTATATTCATATAACTATAGAGAATTTAGAAGTTATTAAGTTACATTAGAAGTGTTTATATCTATATAAGTATGATTCATATATATTATTATATTTAATTAATATATTAAGATTATTTATCAACAGGAATAAGTTAAGTTTTATTATATTCATATAGACATTATAAATTAGTTTATATCAATAATAGAGAACCTTTATATAGTATATTATATATTCAGGCCCCTATTTAATAGGTAGCCTTATACAACATTTAATATACAGTCTCTATAATAAATGAAAGCCTAGTAATATATTATAGCCTATATATATTTCTATAGGTAAATATTGTAAAAAGGACCTAGTGGTATAATATTTAGTTCAAACCTAGTCCTAACCTAGAAATATATAGATAGTATAAGATAATAAAGAAATAACTAGATATATAAGCTTATTAGTATATTTTAATTGGAATACTTTTAAGTATTTAGTTTTTAATACTTAGAAGGTAAACATTATAAGATTCAAATAACCAGACTATTCTTATTATATAAAAGCGTGTTCTTAATAATTTATTTCTAGATAAAGTTTAAAGTTATATTTAGTTTACTTGTTTTATTGTATTACTTAGGATCTTCTTAATTTTCCTAGGGTTTATATAGGCAACCTTTTGGTATTTATTATTGAAGATGAAATAATAGGTTTTCTCTTAATATTTATATTACTAAATAAAACTTAAAATCTAGCTTTCTAAGTATTAGAAATATCTAAACTTTAGGTAAGGTAATAGAGAGGCTTCTTAATATATAGGGTTTAATAAGATATTAAAAGAATTAGATCAGTAATTATTAGAGAAACTAGTTATTAAATATATAAGTAATAGAGTAAGGGATTAATCTTAAGTTATCTCTTTTTTATATTAAATAATTAGTTAGCGTAAATACGTATATTAGAAAAAAGCTAATTACTTAAGGAATAGAAATATGAGAAGCTATAGGACTACTATGTGAATTCTGAGTAAAGTTAATTTGAATAATAGTGATAGTATATAATATATTTCTAAATATTAAAATAATTGGAAGTTACTGTATAAAGTTTAAGAAGTCTAGTTTGAATAGTATTTTTATTAGTAAGTACTAGAGTATTCTTTTAGTTTTCATTGAGATTTATAACTTTACTAAAAATAGATTTATACTTATAAATATTGAGTATACTTACTCTATAAATATTGTGAATAAAGTATTATAAAAAGATTAGTTAAAATTAAATTTAAAAGATGTATTAGATATCTAGTAGGTTATATTTTGAATACTTATAATCTTTAGGATTTAGATGTCTAGTTTCTAAAGGGTTATTACTATTTAAAAGTGAAATTTGATAAGATAGAATTCTATTTGAAATAAGACTTATAGAAAGGAGTTATAAAAGAAGCTTTAAAATTACTAGTTAAGTTGATTATTAAAGAAAGAGAAGACTTTATTCTTTAAGGTATTTAGAGATCTTTGAATAAGAAGAATATTTAATAAAAAGCCTTTTTTCACTAAGTATCTTATTAATATTACAAGTAACTTAAGATATAAAGCTTAGTCTAAAGTTAGTTTTAAAGGTTAACAAGAATGATTTATTCATATTTAAATTAAAATGTAAATTATTAAGATTAGATTAAGTTTTTAATTAGTTTGAATTAGAAACAGTATTTTATAATAATAATTAGAATTTAGGAAATACATTAAGAATTAGAAGATTCAATAGAATATTTAAAATAAGCAATCTAGTGAGTTATAAGGGATATTTATTTTAAATAAGTATAGAGATAGATACTTTGAGTTTCTTAATTAGCTACTGTGAAGAAGGTTAAAAGAAATAGCTTTAGACTTTAATTAATTAAGTTAATGGGCTTGACTATTCAGGAAATAGGTTCAAAGTTTAAGAGTAGATAATAGTAGCAAATGTAGTAAAGAATTAATATTAATAATTATATAATACCTTTAAAAGAATCTAATAGTAGTATTTTGTATTTAATAGACTGTAAATAAGATAGTTCTATTATTATTTATTCATCTATTTAGTAATAGAGGTTTAATAAAAATAGTTTCAATCTTTTAATAGTGTTTTGTATTATTAAAGATATAGTATTCAAGAAGAAAGCTCTTTCTATTAAAATCTAAATATATATTAATTAACTAATCATACTATTTAAAATTTAAAAAGATGTCACTTATTTGCTAGAATTACTACAAAAGCCTTTTATTAAAATATTAAAAACTAAGATTATAAAGTTAAAAGAGAAAGATATGAAATAAGAAGTAAATTATTAGGATATTAAGACTAAGATTCTTCTTCCTAAGTAGGTCTTTATTTAAAAGATAGATATAAATAGTTATTTAGAGTAAGATGAGTTGAGGATTCATATATATAGAAGTATATAACTAATTAGTTTATTATAAATTATATATATAGTAATACTAACTATCTAAGTTTTTCAAATAGCTATAGTAATAATAGTAATATGTAATCTTAAAACCTTATAATTGAATTTTATTAATCCATTTCTAAATGTTACAAGGGATTTAAATAGGCTTTTAATAATAGTTAAATTATTAAATAGATTTAAGGTTTTAAGGAAATATACTATTTTCACATACGTTCTTTTATAAGGTTCAAAATATATCTTTTGTTTAATATAAGGCTTTCCTTATTATTCTAAAGTTATTAGACTTCTTATTATCTTTATAAAAGTCTTATCTATTTAGAAATAGGGATTTAAATATTTATATTTTCTTTATAGGAGAAGCTGATAGCTTACTTTCTATTGTAACTATTAGTAGATGTATTACCTTTTAAAGTATAACTTTACCCCCCTACTAATTATTATAGCCAGCTTTAGTTAATCTAAAGCTAAACCTCTTATAATCAACCAGTATACTTACCTTATATCAACTTCTTTGTAGATAATAAATACCTAACAACTCTTTCTATAATAACCTTATACTCTTAAACCCTTATACTTTTATACCTTTATATCCTTACACCCTTATATCCTTACGCCTTTATAGCTATATACTATTCGAATATCTCGAGATATTTAATCACTACTAACTATAAGCATTCTATTTAAATATTTATTACAACTTTAATATTTATAATTTTAATATCTTCTAAACTAAGCTTTACCTACTCCTAAGATAAGACTTTATATTATTAATATAAGTATTCTGTACTATTAATATAAATCAACTTATAACTTCTATATAAGTATAATAAGACTTAACTTATTCTCATTAATAAATACCTTTAATATATTAAATATAACTAATATATAAACAGTATCTATATAGATATAAATACTTATATTATGATTTAATAACTTTTAAAACTCTTATAATTATATTATTAAAATATTCTAAAGTATCTAGTAATTAGTATTATAATGATATATTAATATTAAGATATTATCTAATTAATACCTAATGTCTAAAAGCCTTTAGCTTGGTATAATAACTTATAGGATAATTAGATAAATATTTCTAAGTATCTATAGGCTATCTATTAATTATAACCTTTAAGATATTTTATTAAGGTTTAATCTAATGACTTGATAGCTTTAAATATAAGGATTATAAGTAAATATTATTTTATTTATCTTATATGTTTCTTCTTATAAGTAGCGATATTGATTTTAAAGAGATTTTGTATTTATTCTATAAAATATAGAAGGTAATAAGTTATAAAATATCTAATATTTAGTACTCTATTTTATCCTATCTATGAGAGATTTAAAAAGGTTCTCGACTTTGGAAAATGAGCAATTCCTTTTAACTATATATATTAGATTTTAGTCTCAATAAAGCTCTTTCTAATTACTACTATAAGGTCTTCTATTATTATAGTATTGAATATCAGAATTAAAGGTATAATTATCTATAATAACAAGTAATTCTATTACTATTTTAAGTAGTTATAAACCAGTATTAATGTAAATACTATTATGAGGTAAGGTTTATAGTTAAATCTATACATAAGGTACAAAGCTGGCACACTGATCTAAATACACAATAAAAGTAATTATATATTTCTTTATATAAATAATACCTTTTCCTTATATAATACGGTAGTTAAAAAAGATATTCTTAAGATTATTATAGATTTAAGATATGTTTATGAATTTAAAGAATAAAGTCTTATTAAGGATTTCTTAGGAGTTTAGAAAGTAAGGAATCGAAAGTATTAGAACATTTACTTAATTTATAATGTATATATTATTAAAGTTATAGAATATTTTAGTTTTCAATATAGACCAATTCTTAAAATATTGTTTCTCATACTATTCTCTATTATCAATAGTAGTGAAGTTATATTTTAAGAGATTATATATATTAGATAAAAGTAAATTTAAACTTTTATATATCAATTATAATATTATCAGATATCTTGTTTATATACTTTCTACTTTTAAGATATATTATAAGTTTCTTTTAAATATATTAAGATACTATAGACTATATTGTTTAATATCTTTTGAGGATAGGATTCTTAATATTATAATTTAGAAGTCTAAGAAGTATTAATAAGATATTTGAAATATTGATAATTATTAGAAATATTTGTTTTATAAATTATAAAGAAGCTTAAAAGTTGGATTATAACTATATTATTCTTTTACTTAGAGGATCAATCTAATCAAAGGCTATTTAATAAAGTATTATTATAATATTAATAATTAAAATTGAATTTCCTGGTTTCAAATACATTTTAATAGAAGCTATAGTATTAGAAAGACTATTTTAAGATATTAGGTTTAATTTTAGAGATATTTAGAGAATCTATTATAATAATTATTAAGTTATTAGGCTAGGTATTTTAAACAATAAATATTGAAATAGGCGCTAGCCGCTTAAGCTAGAAGAACTAAAATAAATAAACAAGTAAACAAAATAACCTCCCCTAAACCTAGTCCAGTAGTAATAGAAAATAGGAGGAAAGATCTAGAAAGATATATTAAATAGAGAGCGCCATATTCGCAGATCTATAGTATAGAAAACACCTCAATCGCAAAAGTAGTACTCTGGAATCTGAAGGGTAGAATAATATATATATTTTGTATCTCTTATTACTTTCTATAAGATACATACTATAGATATAGGTCTATAGCTTATATATATATACTACTTATATAATAAAAGAAACTTTAGGCCTAGGTTTATTATAATATCTATTTAATAGGTTTTAATATATAAATATTTAATTAATATAATTATATTAAGAATATTTAA
>QAPG01001010.1:0-11976 GCA_004366825.1 Colletotrichum spinosum
ACTATAGAATTACTAATTAAATTATCCTTTTTATCTTTCAAGAATAGCTTAAGAATAAGAATTTCTCTAAAATAATTAAAATTCTAAAGATTCAAATAGTAATAAGAAGTTAGATAAATAGTAATACTTAAGATAATTAAATAATAATAAGTTATATAATAATTAGAAATCTAATAATGGAATTAGAAATACTTCTATTCTTAAGGAAAGCTAATTTGAACTCTTTCTATTATTAAAAATAGAATGCGATTTAGAATAACTTTTTTATATTACTAACTTTCTTATTTCTTAACTATATAAAGTTAGATTTAAAACTAAGATTTCAATTTCGGGTTAAATTACTTATTATTCTTATTTCTTAACTATATAAAGTTAGATTTAAAACTAAGATTTCAATTTCGGGTTAAATTACTTATTATATTATTATCTAAGATCTAAATAATATTAAGATACTTTTTCAATATCTTATAAGTTTTATTAGAAATTAAAATATAATATCCTCTTAATTTAGACTTATATTAATAGTAGTAAATAGAAAGTGAATTTTTACTTCTAATATTAATAATATAAAAATAACTTCTATAAGAAAAAGTAAAGTTTAAATAATAAATAATATAAAAAATAGTTTAAACTAGCTGAATATTACTAATTATTTTGATTTAAAGAAGAAAATCTTTATACGTTTTAGTAGCTTTATTTAAATTATCTTTTCTAGATAGAGTAGATTTTATAAGAGTTCTCTTTATAGTAGACTTCTCATTTAGTTTAATTAGTTAATACTTAGTATTTTTAAATTAATACTGAAGGTTATTTACTTTAGATAAATTCTCTTAATTTCTAATTTAAATAGACTTCTTTATAGACTTTAGAGCTATTTTAATATACTTCTTAAGAGGTTTAAGTAGTTTATTAATATTATTCTTATTATCTTCTTTTTTATTTATACTAGATTCAAGTTCCTCCTTTTAATCTTTAACTATAGAATTACTAATTAAATTATCCTTTTTATCTTTCAAGAATAGCTTAAGAATAAGAATTTCTCTAAAATAATTATAAAGATATTTTAAACTATTAGGAATAATAGACTTCTTTAAAATAAGAGCTAATTTCTTTATAAGATTACTTGACTTTAATATATTGAAAACTTCAGATAGTATAAATAGTAATAAGTATTCTTAAAGATTAGAGAATTTAGTAAAATAGAGATAAATAAAAGCCTTAAGATATAATACTTTAGCTTTATATTAATACTTATTTTTTAAACTAAAAGAAAATAAATAAGAACTATTAATTTTAGTAACTTATACTTAAATCTTAATAATAATTCAGTTATAAATAAAGGTGCTAAAGTTAATAAAAATATTAATAGTAAGGAGAATAGAAAGAAAATAGTAGCTATTGATAGGATTATAAAAACTAAAAAAAGTTACAGAATACTAAATAAAATAGGCTTCTTAGAAGGACTAAAAGAAAGTATTTTAAATCTAAGTATTTTTATTATTAATATTTAAATAAGAATAAAAGACAGCTAATATAACTTTAAAGTCTAATTTTCTACTACTTTCTAAATTGAAATTAGAAAGTATCTCTTTAAATTTATTGATAAACTAAGTAAAAATCAAAATAGGTTTATTTAATATAAAAGTTAGATTAAAATATAATAATAAATTAGCTATGATATTATATAATACTTCAGCCTTAGTAGCTTCTTTTTTTAACTTTAGTAGATTTATCTTATAGTTAAAATATTAGTAATAACTAATATATATTATTTCATTTAAAATTTAATATATAAAACCTATATTAATAAATATACTACTTATAAATATAAGAAGACAACTATTTAAAGTATTAATATAAGTAAAGAGGAAGAAAATAGTAATGAAAAATAATAAGAAGATTATTTTGATATATTAAAATAAGAAATAATTATTAACTTCAAAAAGAGCTAGTTAAATACTTCTACTAATACTTATAAAGATAGTTAAATATATAACAAACTATAATAAGTTTATTATAATAAATAATTTCTTTTATTTAAGTATTCAAAAGATTATTTTAAATACTATTTATTCTATTTTATTTGTAATAATATATTACTTAAGATTTAAAGGTATTTCTAGTAGCTCTACTACTAGAGGGATATATAAAAATAAGTATAATATTAAAGCTATTATATAGCTATACTAACTTATATAAAGCCTAACTATTCTATTGATATGTATTTAAGCGCTTCACTCTAGTTTAAACAGATTATACCTTTCAACAACCTATATTCAGACTGTATACTATATTATTTGTTGATTATATAATATAAACTAATTTATAATACGACTCAGCCTATTCTTATTAATAAATTATCTTAATATATTAATTAAATATAACTATAATTTAAATAATGTTTATTTAGATATACATATTTCTCATATAATGAAATAGCTTTTAAAATCCTTATAATTGTATTATTATAATATTCTGTAATATCTAATAATTAATATGATAATAATATATTAATATGAAAATATTATCTAATCAATACTTAGTCTTTAATATTACTAATTTAATATAATAACTTATAAGATAACTAGATAATTCTCTTTTGAAGATCTATAACCTACTTATTAATTATAATATTTAAAATAGCTTTATTAAAGTCTGATTTAATATATTAATAATTTTAATCATCATAATTATAATTAGATATTTCTATATCTATTTTACAATTATTCTTTTATAAATAGTTATATAAATCTCAAAGAGATTTCAATTCTATTATAAAGATTATAGAATCATAATAGATTATAAAATACCTAACTCTTATAAATTCTTATTTTATTCTATATCTAAGAAGTTTATAAAAGTTCTCAACTCTATAACTTTAGTAATTACCTTTAGTTATATATTTTAAGCCTTACCTTTAACAAGACTCTTTCTATATAAGACTCTCTCTATATAAATTATTATTATTAAGTTATCTATTACTATAAAGTGAAATATCAGAACTAGAAGTATTACGATCCATAATCATAAGTAATTCTAGTACTACTTTAACTAATTATAAGCTAATAATAATATAAATCTTATTCTTAGGTCAGATTTATAGTTAAATCTATATATAGAGTGAATAGTTTAGATATTATTCTAAATATAGAGTAAAAGTAACTAAATATTTAGATCATATTCTAAAGAATTCTTCTTTATATTAAAATAAAATCTAGTCAGTAAATAAATATATATAGATTTATTACCATCAGTATAAATAAATACTATGGTAATATTATATTATATTAAAGCTTATTTAAAATAAATAGAAAGAACTATTATATATTTCAAATTTTGAGGTCTATAGGTAATACGAAAGGTTTCTGAACAATTAATATTTAGATATTCATTATAATATTAAGCTACCCATTTTACCTTATATATAATCTCTTTAATTGTATTATTTACTTTTAATTCATAAACTTATATACTATCTAGAATATGAATATGTTTAGTATTAATAGTAGGTAGAAAGATTATTGTCTAATTACTTATAGACTTTATTTATTCTATTTCTTTTATTATAGTTAGAATTTAGTTCCTATATTTAGTAGATTTTAATACTTAAATAAAAGACGTAGGTTCTTTTACTTTATTTATTTATAGAATATAAGAAGTTTAATTATCTTTATCAGTATTTATATATAATTCTATATATCGATTTAAACTGGGATAGTTTAAAATAGTAAAAAAGGGTTCTCTTTATAGATTTTATAGTCGGTTTTATTTACGTCTATAATGATAGGTAAATTAATATATAAGTTAGATCTTTCCTGAATATTATTATTATTTTCTATATTCAATTCTAATATTTTATTATTTTTAGTATTTGAATTTCCTTCTGGTATTATTCTAGTTATTTCTTAAACTTTAGTAATAGGATTTATCAAAGAGTTATAATTATTATTAGTATTATTATTACTTTGATTTATATTAGAAATAGATTTATTTAGATTTAAAATAAGATTATTATTAAGCTGATTAGATTTATAATTATGAGAATTCGTTTCTAAATTAATAAATAAAGATAACTCTTTCTCTAAAGTATAAAGAGTATTCTTAAGGATTTATATATCTTTAGACTATATAGCTCTTATTTTATTAAAATCCTAAATGTTATAAGTATTCTTTCTATAAGTTATAACGGTTCCTTTATAAGCTTTTATATCTAATTCTTTAATATTAAAGTCTTTATTTTTATAATAATAGAAGTTATCTTAAACTTTCCTATTATTAATATTAGGTTTTATTTTACTCATTAACTTATAGGGAGTTTAAAAGTTTATATAATCATAAGGGGTTCTATTATATAAATATAGAGGAGTTATTCAAAAACCTTCTTATAAATGGTAAGGTATATTTAAATAATAAATTAGAATTCTAATTCTATCAATTAGAATGCTTATTATTCTTTCTATTAAACTATTAGACTTATAAATATAGAGAGACTTAATATTATAAATAATATTAGAATAAGAATAAATATTCTTTATTTCTTTATTAATAAATATATTACTTCTATTAATATTACATTCTTTTATTTCTCTCTTATTAGTATTATGATTCATTAAATCTTTAAATTTAAGAAGGATTTCTAAAACTCTTTTCATTAATTTACCTTTTAATACGAATCCCTAAGGAAATATATCCAATTTATTAAGAAATAGAGTAAATCTGTTGAATATATTATGTATTATAAGAATTACAAGTTTATATGAATGTGAATTAATATAATTTGAATATTAAAGGTTTTATTTTTATTTCACTTTATTTTACTTTATTTTAATTGATTTTATTAGTAACATTTCCTTTAGAATAGGTTTTATAAATAGAAAGAATAGCTATTTTATTTACTTCATAAGATAAAGTTAAAATATTATCTTCGAAAACAATTTATAACTTTTATATCAATATAATTTGAATAGTTATATCTAAGTTGAATATTGGGTAATATAATAATAGAAAGAATAATATTCTTTATAAAATTGGAATATTAAGTGTATATAAGTTATTTTTCTTAAATCTTACTATTAAAGTAGAATTCCTTTTTGCATTATATAATATAGGTTTTAGTTTAGAAAATTGATATAACTCTTATAATATTAAATTTATTTTAGGATAATAAATGAACTTCTAATTTTAAAATATAATAAGTTTCTTCTAATATAAAGGTTTGATGTCTTAGAGATATGTTTAAATTCCTCATTATTCTAATTATAGGGTATATAGTAGTTCTCTATTTAATCTATTTTAAAATTAGCTTTATATTAAATGAAGTAGATTGATAATGTTACTATATAAATAGTAATAGTTATATTTAAATCAGAATAACAATGTCTATATTTTCCTCTTTTAGTTAAACCTTTAAAATGTCTAATAATCTATTCATTTATTAAAAACCTAGAGTTTGACTATTATTATTACTTCTTTTTATAAGGGGCTTTTTAGATAGTTCTTATACTTCTAAAAGTATTATCTTCTTTAGAAAATATATTATTATCTATATCTTTAGAAATAAATTCTTTAGATTTAAGACTTTTTTTACTTTCATTTTTTAATAATGTATTTATTATTTCATTATCTTCCTTGGTTCTAATTGAAGTAATATTAATAGATTCCAAAGTTCTTTCTTTGGATTTCTTCTTATTTCTATTACTATTTTTAATTGGGATACTCATCTATTAATTTCTAGTTCCTTCTCGATAGAGTTAAATATAGCTTTCTCTAGTATAATTATTCTTTTTATAATCTTTATAAAGGATTTCCTTTTTCAATCTAATTTTGTAATAATTCAAGAATTCGTCCTGTTCCAAATATCTTTAATATAACTAATTGAATTATTATTTCTTCTTATAGAATTATTTAATGAAATAGAAAGTAAAGAATTTGAAATATAAGTTTCTTTATTAGACTTAAGGTTTTTAATTATAGAAGTAATAAAGCCTTTATAATTACAATTAAAGCTATTTAAGATATATATTATAACTATCTATTCAGATAATTCTAATTTATTTAAAAGAATTAGTAGTTCATTCTTTGATTCTATTGATACATTCTTCTATATTATTGAAATTGTTCAAAGTAGCATTAAAAACCCCTTTATAAATTAAGAATTTACGAGTTAATCCTGAGGACTTATAGAGTTCTTTTAAATATTTAAATATTTCAAGGATACCCATATTATTCTTTATAATCTGAAGAGGGCTAACCCTTTAGTATAATTATATATAATTTAGAGCTTTTGTATTTTCACTTTTACTTTTAGAAGTAATAGGTTTAGTAATATCTATCAGAATATCTTAACTAATAAGTAAAGTTTTAATATAAAAAGATTTGATTTTATAATTATTACTCTTTATTAACTTAGAAATAGTAATCTTTCTAGAGTTATTTCTTTTATTAAAATAAAATAGATCATTAAAATATATACTTATAAATAGTTAGTTGTAAAAAGAAATAAAAGTCTTATAATATATAATATAAAAAAGTCTTATATTCTCTAAAAAGATAAACATTGAAAGATTAAAGCCCCTCTTTTCTATTTAACATAAAGATATAATTTCAAAAAGTGAATCTAGAAACTTAGAGATTTAAATCTTAGTATTTTCCTTTTCTTTTTGAAAGTAGTTTAAGTGTTCCTTTTCCATAGAATCGATTGAAAATCAAGGTAAAATTTGAAATAAAAGGAGTTAATTTTCTTTATATATTAATCTTTTTACTATTGAAATGTTTTAAAACTAAAGAGGAAATAAATTTGAAAGTAACTTAAAAGAATAGTTAATTAAGAATAAATCTCGAATATTTAATGAATGAAAAAGAGTTAATATAAGTAGAAAGATTAGACTTTCAGATATTAAAATAGCTTGGTAAATAAAGTTGATATTCTATAAAAATAAAGTAATTCTAATAAAATATTTATTTTCCATAAAAGTAATACAAAGGTAGATATTTCTATAGATGCTATTGTAATATTCCATTTTTATCAATGAATAAGAAAGGTAATTTTTGAAGATTAGAATATGAAGTCTTTAAGTTGAGAAAAACTAGGTTTATAGCCTATTAGAATGGATAGACAGATAAATAAGTTAATCGTTAAATTATTACTAAAGATAATTATAGAATTAAAAGAAATACAATATTATAAACGTAATTTTCTCAATATAAAGACTTATTTAAAACAATTATAATAGTAAATCTTCGGTAGAGAGAGAAGTAGTAGTTTAATTAATAATATAATCAACTATCTCTAAGTATTACTTATAGAAATATTAATATTCTTATATAAAGGGTTTGTTTTGGAATTCTAGCTATATTATTAGAATTCTAGTTATACTATTAGAATTCTAGTTATACCTATAGTATATAGGTTATAATAATTATAATATATAAAGCATTATAACCATAATATATATACCTTAGTATAATATATAAGCTACTGTAACTATAGTATAGAATATATTGTAATTATAATATATAAATTAAAACCTAATATATATTATAACATAGCAATAGCATATTAGCTACTATAGCTATAATATATGAAGTCTTATAATTATAATATATATAGTTTAACCCACTTTTAATATCCTGTAAAAGAATGAACCTTTATACCTTTACCTCATTTACTTAAGACCTACTAAGCATAGAAAAGTAATATAAATATATATTTATATACTAATATTTATACGATCTATTTATATAGAAATATTATAGAGCTTCTTATTACTTCTATTAGAATAATAGAAATAGAAGTTCTTGATATATTAGAATAAATCTAATAAGTATTAATTAAACTCTTTATTTATACTTTATAAAAGGTTTCTTTTAAAGTCATATTATATATATTCAACCTCTATCGTTATAATAAGAACAATAATTCAATTTATGAACTATTTAGATATTTCTTATTAATCAGAAAGTACCTACAGTACTCCTAAAGGTAGTATTTAATTTTATTATTAATATGAATTAGGATTTATAAATTCTAATTGATAATTCAAAGTCTTATTAAGATTTCGAAATATCATTAAGTTCCTCAAAATCCTTCTTTATATTATAATCCTAAGTAATCTAACTAGTTTATTATATTAATCTAAGTAATAGAAATATTTAATTAGTAGTTTCAATAAGCCTTTATAAAGCTATTAACTATAAGGTCTCTTAATAGTATATCTTTAATTCAAAAATCCTTTTACTAGGCTTCTTACTATAACTAGCATTTATAGATATCTATATATTAGAACTTTATATATAAATATATTACTTCAATAGTTATAAAATCTATTATTCATTTATTATTGTATTGGATTAAGAGAAAAGTTAATAGCTCGTTCTCTATTGCAACTATTTATAGATACATTATCCTTTAGAATATAACTTTAATCCTTCTAGCCCCCTACTAACTACTATAGCTAGCTCCTAGTAAATCTAAAGCTAAACCTCTTATATTTATAATAATTAGTATAATTAGCTTATATTAGCTTTTTTAATTACAAAGATCTAATAACTCTTTTCATAATAATCTTATATATTTATACTTTTATATCCTTATATCTTTATACTCTTATACTTTTATATCCTTATACTTTTATACTTTTATTACTAGAGAGGGGCTAATAGCTCACTCTCTACTACAACTATTGTTATATGTAATTAGGAGGCAAAATCTGATATATATTATATGTAACTAAATATGGCTATATATACTATATAAAGTCTTACTTCAAATAGGTTAAATAGGGCGGAACCTATAGGGATAATACTAATACTTAAGGTTTATCTAATATAAACTCTACTTCTTAACTATATTATTCTTAATATATCTCTTTAGTCTTAAGGGTTCTATTTATAAACTAGTTGTTTAAATAATATTAATTAAAACTTTCTATTTATATCTTATAAGAAGCTTTTTTTATTATCTTATTATTCTTATTAAATTTCTATTCTTATAGTAAGAAGAATAACACTATTTATAAGTTATTTAAATACTTCTTATTTAATTAGAAGATACTTCTAATATCCTTAAACTCTTATTAGAATTTTTAAATATTAGAAATACCTCTTAAAGTTCTTCTTCTTATTATAATTTCAAATAGTTTAATTAATTTATTATATTAATTTAAAAAATAAAAATATTAAATTAGTAATTCTAGAGAAACTTTACAAAGTTATTAGTTATAAAATCTCTTACAAATATATATTTAATCTTAAAGTATTCTTATTAGGCTTTGTATTATAATTAGTAGTTATAGATATTTATATATTATAACTTTATATATAATTATACTATTTTAATAGTTATAAGACGTATTATTTACTAATTATTATATTAGATTTAAATAGTTAGGCGAGGCTTATATATCTTATTCTTATTGAATATATCTATTATAAAGTCTATTTAAAGTATAATAATAAGGCAGCTAGTAAAAATAGCCTTTTAAATAATTTAAAATAATATTAAAAACTCTATTTCTATTATTAAGATAGTAATAATATTTTATTTATTCATTTGTTATATTATTAAGCTTCTAAAGAGATATATTATATATATTTAAGAGCTTTTTTTATTATTACTATTATTTATAAGGCTAGTATCTATAGTAATTTTAAGATTATTAAATAGATTACTAGCCTTATGATTAAACTTGATGTAGAAACTTTTTATCTTATTAAAATATTATATTATTTATTTAACTTCTATATAGTGGTTATTTAAAAAATTATAGTTAAAGTATAATAATTAGCTTATCATATAGGTAATAGTTAGTCTTACTATAATTGTAGTATAATTTATAAAGTTAATATCCTATTAGTAATATTTAATCTCTATATAGGAGGTTTGATTATATTATATCAGGAGTTCTTTAGTTTTTAGAAGGGTTTTGAAGTACTTAATATACTATATACGTTTTATAAAATACTAAAAGAGCTTTTTAATATATATTACTTATGAGAGTTATAGTTATTATACTATTTAATTTTGAATAATCTTAATACTAAGAAATTACTATAAGTCTTTACTTCTCTTAAAGTAGTATTTCTTCTAAAGATCTACTAATAATATAAGTATTTTAAATATATTTTCTAAGGGGAATAGAAATATATAATTATTAATATAAAAGAAGAAGATAATATACTTCTTAAGCTAGTAATATAGTTTTCTTATAATAAGTTTCAAGCTAAAGTATTTAAAGCCTACTTCTAAGTAGTATTATTAGAAGAAAGAGGACTTTTAAAAACTATAAAGTATTTTATTAAAATAGTAGATTCTATTTAATATATAATAACTTAGGAGTATTTCTATATAAATAACTTTATTAAATATTATATATATAAAAGTATTAATTATATTATATTAAAGTAACTTAAAATTAAAGTAGTTAGTAATTATTATAAAGATTTAAAATAGTATACCTATCAAAATAGCTATATAGATCTTATAGTTATTTTATAGCTATTAATCTCTATAGATAACTAGTTGAGCTTTGATTTTTAAAAAATACTTATACTTATTAAGTTTATAAGTATAAACCTAGTAGTATTTTAAAAGATTTAAATTTCTTATAAATATCGTACTAATCTTACCCTAAGAACATAATCTAATATAACTCTTAAGATAAGCTTATTTAACTATTATTATAGCTTTAATATATTAGTTGTATTAAAAGTCTTTGATCTATTTAAAGTTATATGCCTCTCGGGAACCCTTTAAAGGAAGCTATACCTAATAGTTAGCTCTTATCTTATAAACCCTATAGATACTACTAGTACTAAAGAACTATTTAAATAGAAGAAACCTTAAGTAGTAAACATAGTTAGTTAATATAATTACTAATAAATAGGAAAAATATAAGCCTATCTATTGTAATTATTTCTTTAAAGGATTATAGTTATATAATACTAATACTAGCTAGCTAGTAATACCTATTACTAGCTATTAATAGTTACTAGCTATTAATAGTTAATAGTAATAGCCAATAGTTAGTAATAGTTACTATACTTGATTTTATATAATCAGAAGGTATATACCTACTAGTTACAATTACCTACTATAAAATTCGAACCTACTATTCTTACTATAATAGTAAGAACTAGCTAAACGTTAAACTACTATATCAAGCGGGATTATAATTAAAATATAAAGAATTAAATTAACTTTTATTTAATACATATAAGTCTTTTTTAATAGAGTTTAACTAGAATTTATAATATACAATACTACTAGAAGTAATATTTTTAGAAATAGTTTATATTTAAAATTTAAATATTCTGTAACTTTATTAATATATATATTATAAATTAAGTAAATCCTTTAATATTTATAATGTCTTACTATTTAAACTCTTAGGAAGTACTTGATAACATTTTATTCTTTAAGGTTATAAATATACTTTATACTTTTAATAATTCTAAGAATATTCTTTTCAGCTACTTTATAATATAAAAAAAGAATATTATTTATACAGAATAAGATATAGATATTTAAGCTCTTATTTTTAAAAAGATAAAATATTTCTAAGTATAATTAGAAGCCTAACAATTTCAATATAATCTAAAAAGCCTTCTATTAAAAAAGATATATCTTAAAAGTTATACAAAGCTTATTTAAACTCTAAATAATACCTTACTACTTTAAATCTATCTAATAGTTCAACTATTATTAGAAATCTCTTAGAGTCTTTTATAGTATTTAGAAATATATTAATAACATTAAACTATAGAACTTTAAAGTTACATTATACTATAATTACTATAACTACTTGAAAAGTTTGAACAGTTGATTTTATTATATATATAATTTATAATAAATTAACTAATTATATATTTCTATATATATATATATATATATACTCTTACTTTATAATATTCTAAAGTATTTCTATATTTATCTTATAAGTAAAAACCTACTTAAGAAAAAGGAATCTTATTTTAGTA
>QAPG01001011.1:0-18595 GCA_004366825.1 Colletotrichum spinosum
AAGATACATATTATTTTTTATATATATAATTTCTAATTAGAATATATTAAAAGAAATAATAGTTTAGTAATATATATTAATTATAAGAATATAGTAGAAGCTTTATAGAAAACTTATAATAAAAGGGGATATTTTAGAAAACTAATAATAATAGTTATTTTAAAAAGAAGATCTTATTAAATATTAAGAATATAAAATATTATAGACTATTTAAAATTTTATAAAATATATTAATTATATAAATTTTAATTAAATTATAGTAGTTTTTAGAAGATTATAATACTTATATTTTAGTTAATAGTAGCTATTAACTTTATAAATAAGATTGAACTAATTATTAAAAATAGAATAAAATATATTTTAATTAGAATAAACTATTTTATAAGATATATTACTTTATAAGTTTTTACTTAAGCCAATATTAATTCTATTTATAATACTTAGGAATTTATATAATTACTATATTTTAAATAGTTTGAAGTAATCTATTCTAATAATAAATCTTATTTTAATAATATGAAATTCTACATTTTAGTAGAATATTATAAAATTTAAGTAATTTATAGATTTATTATATATCTATAGTTAATAGGAATTATTAAGTATATTATTAAGATCTTATCTAATTCAATAAGAAAATAAGTATAAATAATTAATATTTAGAACTAAGTAATATAATATAAGAAAATATTAAATTAGATATATA
This sequence comes from Colletotrichum spinosum, assembly GCA_004366825.1. Lineage (NCBI taxonomy): Eukaryota > Fungi > Ascomycota > Sordariomycetes > Glomerellales > Glomerellaceae > Colletotrichum > Colletotrichum spinosum. The sequence goes on from QAPG01001011.1 coordinate 707, forward strand.
TTATTAACTTAAGATTTATATTAAATATTAAAATATTACTTAATATAGCTATAATAAGTTATAATACTTTAAAGCTAGATATAAGAATTAAAAAAAATTAATTTAATATTTAAATTTTTTAAAATTTTTAAAAGAGATATTAGATTTATAATATTAAGATAAAAAGTTAGTTTAATAAGAATTAAATTAGAAATTATTATTACTAATTATATTAATATATAAAAAGAAATAAGAAATTAACTATAGTATATATGTATTAAAATAATAGAACTAATTATAAAATCCTATATTCTATTATAGAACTTCTTCTTAAGTAAACTTATTTATAAAAAGGAAAATAAAAACAAAAAGAATAAGTTAAAATTTAAAACTTTATAGAGTAGTTTAAAATAAATTATTAATATTATTATAAAAGTATCTTATTATATTCTAGATTTTAAAGAAAATAATAAGAATAAAACTAGAAAGATATATATATCTTATTTAAAAAAGTTCTATTTATAATTTAAGAAATTTATTAATTAGTTTTAATTTATTTTAAATTAAATATTTAAAATAATAAAGTAAATATATAAATAGAATAAGTAAGTTTATAAATAGGATTAATATTATATAATTTTAAAAATAAGAAATATAAAACTAGAAGAACTAAGAAAGATATTAATAAGGAATTAGAAAAAGATTTTAAGATATTATAAAGATAGAGAAATCTTAGTATTTTCTAAAATAGTTAGATTAGTTAATTTTAGTCTTTAGTAGTTTATAGAGAATTGAAATAACTAAGTATATTTAATAAGAATAAACCCCTCTATATATATAGTAGTTAATTAGCTATATTAGTAATACCTACTAGGTAACATACTTAGAATAATCATAATGCAATTTGCACGATTTTCAAGGGCCCCATGCAGCTTGGTGGGCTCAAGCAGCGAAGTGAGAGATGTGGCTAGTGCTGTTTTGCTCAAACAAGGCTATCACCAGCCACACAAGACACCCCCGCCCTAACTGCAGGTGTCCGTCGCATTAGGGTCGGCTAATTTTGAACCCACATCCGCGAGTGAAAAGGGCGAAAAAAGTTTCCCGGGCCTGACAATCCAAGTCAGTCATCGCCAATATCTCCTCTCAGGACTCGAAGATTCAGTCTCCGGCCAACATCCGGTTAAATTGATTGACCTCTCGTGTTCTTTTCGACCAATGTGAGTTCTGTTCTACCGATCGCAACCGGAACAATACTTGCGCTTCGCATTCCCGGTGTCATCGGCAACGTTGCGGGAACCCTTGTCTAACATTATTATCGTCACAGAAAACCACATTCAAAATGAAGCACCTCGCCGCTTACCTCCTCCTCGGCCTTGGTGGCAACACCAGCCCCTCTGCCGCTGATGTCAAGGCTGTCCTTGAGTCCGTTGGCATTGAGGCCGATGACGAGCGCCTCAACAAGCTCATCTCCGAGCTTGAGGGCAAGGACATCAACGAGGTTAGTGTTTTCCAGTCTGGCTGACAGTAATTCAGCTGGCGCTGACATTCAGAAGCTCATCTCCGAGGGCTCCAGCAAGCTCGCCTCCGTCCCCTCTGGTGGCGCTGGTGGTGCTGCCCCTGCTGCTGGTGCCGCCGCTGGCGGTGCTGCTGCCGACGAGCCCGAGGCTCCCAAGGAGGAGGGTAAGTTCACAAATTCCATCAATACCCCCCACTTGACAGTTTTGCTGACCCTGGTACAGAGAAGGAGGAGTCCGACGACGACATGGGATTCGGTCTCTTCGACTAAATACCCTTCTCACGAAGCTGATGACCGGCCGTACGCCTCACTCACAACAAAGAACGCACGCAGCATCTGGACGACATTTTCGCGTGTCATGGACATGGGGGGATCACTCTTGGTTTGGAGTTCGACACATAATCGTGTAGGGATACCGGCTAGTTTCACACAATGGAAAAGCTTGCTGCTTCTTTGAATGCTATTTCTTTTGCTTTGATTCGCCTGGTTTTTGTTGGACATGGTCTTGCGTTTCTGCGACGTCGGTTTTTATTTTTCGCAATGCGGTTGCAAGGTGTCGTCCCTGGCACGGCGTCGGTCCGGCGGCGCCCTATATTTTCCTGTTTGACCTACTGCTCGTCCAAGGTGGCCGATGACAAGTTATGCACTCGCAATTTCCTCGCTGCGGGGCCAAAGGCATAGGGCAGCGTATCAGTAATGACTTCTGCTTCCTGTACCTTCAGAGGAGGCTGGAACGTGGAGTTTTGGCCAGTTGCCGGAGCAGGGTGTGGTGAGGTTAACTCTTAAAAGACACGCCTAGCCTCAGGCTAGACTCGGTACCTGATGGTCCCAACGTGCAAATTTCATGCGACGAACAAGAAATACGTTCCCCCGTTCCTCCCTCTCCCGCACCATCCCGCTCGCCGTTGCCCCGACAACTTAGTCCATAGGTTTCACCTGCCCTCTCATTGGCCAACCCATGCTAGCCCCAAATATTGGGAACGTCTTTGAATTCGACAAGGAAGCGACACATTCCTCCCCAGCAATACAAGATGCGAATGACGCGCCACATGAACTAATCTCTTCCCATTTGCACACATTCAGACCATGGGAACCTTGGACACGTAGAGCATCTTTTTTTCACTGCAATAATCGTGCTTTGCGACGGCAGGAGGGCCTGCGCCGAGAATTGGAGGCACGCGTCGTCAGCTGATCAACCACTGCTTACCGTTGGAAAAACAATTCATTTGCCCCGACAACTCAGAACCCACAATGGAAATGGCGACAGCTTCACCCACCCCGATGCCGATGGGCACAGCCGCACATGGCCTGACGAGAAGACCATCGCAGAGGCAAGGTCTCCGGAGATTACCTTCGCGACCGCACCTCAATCGAAGCGAGTCAAATCCGGTTCACGCGACAGCCACCGCACCCTCACTGTCTAAGAAAGCCGACTCGCAACAATACGCAATGCACGACAGCTCCGATGATGAAATTCCAGTTCCTATGAAGCTCAGTGCTCTCACCAAGGCACTGCTGAATGACGGGGGTTCCGCGCAGCATGAGCGCGCTCCTTCGCCACCCCGAACGCGCCGTCGCGCAAGCAATTTTGCCGCGTCCACGTCGACGACGTCGGCCACCGAAGAGAAAAGGTCCCTGAGATCCGCAAGTGCACAGGCATACGATTCTAGGTCACCAAAACCTTCCTCTCCTGTAAGAAGTACCGAGCCTAGCCCTATTCGCAAGAGGGTTGTCAGACTCAGCACGACACCCAAAAGTCTCGGCCAAATGGGCCAGACAAAACGGAGGTCTACATCGCTGTCGCGATCGACGTCGCAGCGCCCGCGCTCGCAAAACCGACCCGAGAGTCGTGAGCAATCTTCAGACGAGAAGCAGGAACCCGCTAAAGTTATCAATACGCCTGCGCAAGGCATTCGAGTTGTGCGGATCGCCGCTGGATCTTCTGGTAACGGAAGCCGAATTAACAGTTCATCCGGCCATTCACGACGCTCAGGTTCCCATCTCGAACATGAATCCTCGGAAGAGCCAGCTACCTTGGCTCGCCATGCTGCAGGTATCAATCCGGGCAGTGTTTCGCGCCACAACTCAACCATCGGAAGGAACATCAAGGCGGAGGACAACTTGGCTTTGCAGAGTTCCATGCGTGTCAAGCGCATTGGAAAGGTTCCGGGGAGCTTTCTGAGCGGACCCGCACGGCGAGGTCGCAGGCGCCAAAGCGAGGAAGAAGCCGAGGCGAATGGCGAGGGCGAGGGTCTCGCTCCTGGTCAAGAGCACGATCGCCAAGGTCACGAAATGGAAAACGACTATGCTTCATCTTTCTATGGGAATGGCCGGCAGCTTGCGTCGGGCAGCCCCGTTGCCTTGAGCGATCCCTCTAGGGCGAGTCACCGTAGGCCAGTGCCTCATGTCGAACCGAACCCTTCACATCGAGAGTCGCCTCAGGAGAGGGAAGAACCGGAAGAGATCCATTATCGCTTGCCTGCGTCGCGGCCACAGGTCCCATCAGCTCATGATCAGGAGAACGAGATTCCTTCCCTATTGAGAAGTTCCAAACCAGTCATCAAACTCTCGCAGAAAGAAGTCGACAGAAAGCCCAGGCGATCCATCGATGTCGATGTGGCATATCACCGGCCTGCCGTCTCTCCGGAGCGCAAACCATTAGCATCCCTGGCCAACAATACGCCTCGGAGGCCAGCACCACCACCTCCCCCGAAGATGTCCGTACTCGATGCAGCGACAACCTCGGCCGGAGCTGCTACCACCTCCCAAGGAAAGCAGAGACGAAACATTCTCCGTGTGAATGGAAAAGCCTACACGAGGCTCGACTGTCTCGGTCGTGGCGGCAGCGCTAAGGTATATCGCGTCACTGCTGAGAATGGGGCAATGTTTGCGCTGAAAAGAGTGTCGCTGGAAAACGCGGATGAGTCAACGATTCGGGGTTTCCGGGGCGAAATCGATCTTCTGAACAAGCTTACCGGCGTTGACCGAGTGGTCAATCTCTATGACTACGAGATGAACGACGAAAAAAGACTGCTGACTCTGGTAAGTTGTTATCGTCACAGTTGCGATAGTACAAGTTGCTAACCTATGAAAGCTTATGGAAATGGGCGAGTTGGACCTCAACACCCTACTGAGGACGCGGCAAAATCCCGAGTCTGCCAAATTCGACCCGGTCTTCGTTCGGTTCTACTGGAAAGAAATGCTGGAATGCCTGCAATCGGTTCACCAGTGCGATATTGTCCACTCCGATCTCAAGCCTGCCAACTTTGTTCTCGTCAAGGGCCGTTTGAAGCTCATCGACTTTGGAATCGCCAACGCCATTCAGACCGACGAGACAGTGAATGTGCACCGCGAGACCCAGATTGGCACCCCGAATTACATGTCTCCCGAGTCCTTGCTGGACTTTAACGCCCCACGTGGCGGACGCGTTGCCGGTCGGCCCAAGCTGATGAAGCTCGGAAAGCCTAGCGACGTTTGGTCATTAGGGTGCATCTTGTACCAGCTGGTTTACGGAATCCCTCCTTTCGGTCACATTGCGAACCAAATGGCGAGATGCCAAGCCATCATCAACTGGGACCATAATATCGAGTTTCCTTCGCGGGGCATGGGTGGCGTCCAGGTGCCTCCGTCTCTCATCCGCACTATGAAGCGGTGTCTGAACCGTGAGATTCACATGCGCCCAACTTGCGAGGAACTCCTTCACGAGACCGATCCTTTCCTCTATCCTAATGAGATGAGTGAAAAGGCACTTCCCATCGACGAGGAACTGCTTGGTCGGATCATCCAGAGCGTAGTTGGCAGATGCAGAGAACGCATGCCGACCGAGGCGGAGGCCATGTCGCTTTGGCCGTCGGCGTATTGGGCCAGTGTTAAAAAGGCTACGAATCCTAGCAGGTCATAAGATCGCGCATGCGTTGTATGTTGGAATAGGTTAAGGGGAAAAGGGGCGTCAGTTGGTAAAAACTTCGACTTTGGATTCATGAACCATTGGGAGCATTCATAGCTAGGAGTTTGGGTCTTCTCTTTTCTATTCAGCTGCCTGGCAGCCACTTTTACTCTTCATTGTTTGATTACCACTTTTGAGGCGGAAGACCTCCCTACTTATGACAGAACATTTCCTTCGACGCAAGCATAGTCGCGGCGTCCCTCCATTACATTGAAAGCCACCAGGCTGCTATCATTCAGTTGCGGCCCGTAAGGGATCGTAGCCAGCGTCGTCAGGTGGTTGCCTCTGAAATGCAGGACTTCGGACAAGACGGAGCAACACGTGGGGTATCGACAGGGTATCGACAGTCATTGATTTTATGGCCCCCCTTCTGGCTACCTATGGACTGATGAAATGCTGCTCAGCTGCCTGGTGCAGCTGGCTGCCCATTTTAAGAACCTTGCGGACGCGGTGTGCGCCCGTTGGAAGGTCAACCCAGAGCTCGCCTCAACGGCAGTTCGAACGGATCTGACCCCCCGCCTACATACACCCGTCAGGATGGTCCTGGTAATATCGAACAAGCCAGGCGAGTCTGTCCAGACCTCACTGACGACCATCATTGCCATGGGTAATCCTTCTTCCACGAGCAAATCCTCCTTTTTTTGATGATGTGGTGACCCAACTCCAGACGCCAACTCGAATAACTCGAATAAACTTTCTCTTTGCAGAAAACCCAGTCTTTATCCATTAAACCAACAACACGGCATTCGTGCAACCCTCGTTGGACGGCTCTGGGACGTTGTTCATGTTAGATATTGGTCAAGATGAAAAGCACCTGAAAAGGACCTTACCGTTCGTTATTTGCGCATAACGGCCCCAGGCAATTTTTCCCGAGGCCGTGGTCAAGCCAAGTTCACTAACGTTGACCTAAAACGAGCGAAATGTTTTAGTACCTGACCACCAAGAAACAGAGCTAGGAAAACGAACGAACCTCAATAATTGTACCCTTGGAAAGTACTCCGAGGTTCGTGTCTGTCAGAGTTAGTTTGTATCTTTGGATGATTGCTCATGAAGACTTACAAAGCGGACTCGAGGGGTTCTTCTTGACACTACAATTTGTTAGTGACTGCTCCAAAATGTAGTTGTCTAGTGCCAATATGCGCGAATCTCGAGAAACAATATCGGCCCAGGAACTGTGAATTTTTAATATTCAACATACCCAAGAATCGGCAGCTTGACAGTAACCTGTCACAAGTCAGTCAACATGATCAGTTCCCGCTCTAGTCACGTTTTACTTACACCCAGGGTCGGGTGGCTGACGTGTGCGTACTTTACACGCAGACCCATGGGCCGAATGAAGCGTTCGGCTTTAGGGTTTACGCGAGTGAAATCTTGTCCGACGAAAGTCGGTTTCGTGATCTGATTTCGTTAGAATCGCCCGGTCGCGGTGCTTGCGCAAGACACCACTAACCATTCTCTTCCATGATTTCTGGTGCGTCTTCTTTCCCGTGCCAACAACTTTGAAGAGGTCGGCTTCGCTGATACCTATTTTCGTAAAAAAGAAGAGAAATATTAGCCTGCTCCAGGTGTTCTGGATTGATCATATCCACTCACCAGCCACCTTGGGAATTGGTACAGAGAACTGTGTTTTCTTCGTTAGAACCACTTCAAATCAGTCGATACTGCAAGGAATCCTACGCGCGCCGCCTTCTCAGCTCTCTTGTTCTTGATCTGAGACGAAATGGCCTTGGCAGTGGATGGGTTGTTGCGGTCGAGCAGGTATGCGGGTATGGGCTCGTCCGGCTCCTTCTCGTTGTTCGTCTTGACGTTTCGCTCATCGTGGGCCTTGATCTGCTTCTTCATCTGGATCTTCTCCTTTCTGCGCTTCTCAGCGTGAAGCTTGGCGCGAAGGCCGCGCAAGTTCTGCGCATCCTTGGACGCCTTGTGGGCCTCTCTGGCTTCCTTCTTGCGTTTTCTCTCGAAGTGGTCCAGCCGGCTTTTGTCAAAACAGTCAGAAATCGAGACATCTCTGGCGAGCACGCAATCAAAGAAACTCACCGGCCGGACTGCTTGATAGCCCGCTCAATATAATCTCCCTGAGGCATCGTCAAATCGTCGTTCGGCGTGGGCTTTCGGTGATATTTTTGACGTCAAAAGGCAGTGCTGGCGGCGATTTGGTGGCGGGACCGAAAAAGCAGGTAGGTTGAAGAAAAGAAGTTCGCTCTTATCGATAAGATTAGAGGCCCCACCACTACAAAATGCCCGCGTCCACGACAGCCCGCGGGCAGCGGGAGTTCGGCGGATGCCGGAATAACACCTCGTCCGGCGAACGCGCCTGTGCACTCCTGGAACCTAGAACTTTTTTGAAGCTTCGTCGAACGATGTTGGTTTTAAGATCGTGCGTCACGGCCAGCAGATAGAGAGAGTGCAATTGAATGCCCACGACAGGCCCGAACCCACCACAACCGACTCCAAAATGAGCAGATCTCTTCTGCGCTCCGTCCAGGAGCTCAGGACGCTCCTCAGCGCACGCCTCCCCCCGACCTTCCTCCTCCCGACCCGGACCCGGAGATTCAACTCCACGACGCCGATCGTCGAGCCCGCCGCCTCCCACAATGCGCCCGTCGTTCCCACGAAGACCGCCGCCCCGCAGCCCTCAATAGCACAAAATGCCGCAGCAGCTGCCGCAGCAACAGCAGCAACAGCAGCAGTAACAACACCAGCAGCGGCAACAAACCCATCTCCCTCGGCGCCCCAGCCGATATCCCCGGAAGTCAAGGCTGTCCTCCCTCTGCTGGCCGCGCAGCCGAATCACTATATCACCATTCATATCCACGGTCGTCCGTACCTCGTGACGCCGGGAGACAGCGTCCGCCTGCCCTTTAAGATGCCCGGCGTCGTGCCCGGCGACGTGCTCCGCCTCAACCGTGCTTCCGTGCTCGGCAGCAGGGACTACACCCTCAAGGGCGCGCCCTTCATCGACGAGCGGCTGTACGAGTGCCGCGCAATCGTGACGGGCACGGAGAGCGAGCCCATGCGCTTCAAAGAGAAGACGAAGCGGAGGAACAGGAAGGTCAAGACAGTCAAGAGCAAGCACCGCTACACGATTCTGGCCATTAGCGAGCTCAAGGTCAAGGAGGCCACTGACTAGAGGGTGTCGAAGAATCGCGTGGGGCGCCGAAAAGGGGAAGGCTACGTCCAGTGTATTATGGAAATCTGTATAAAGCCGCGGGATACTAACGGTTCTTCGTGTTAGTGTCTCTACGGCGAGACTGTATCAATAGGACAACAAAATATTGAGCAAGCAACTGGACCTTTCCGAGACTGCTGTATCTGCCGATGAGAGGATTGGGGGACTCGAAGCTCCGTATTCCTGATGAGGGGCAGCAGATGGGGCGATACTCGCAGTTCAGTTTCAACCTGCCGACGTTCAGTATTGCTTCCTTTCGAGCTGACGCGGTGTTTTTTAATGAATTGTCTTTGGCATGAGTTTCAACTGTAGGACCCTCGTCACTACCGCTGCTACCTGTGACTGGTCGTACAGCTCATCTCGTTGTCTATGACCTATTTTGACCGTCGTGAGGGCAACCGCGTTGTCTTCGTGTGTACGTAATCGCCGAATTGGAGGAAGACTCAAATTTGGCGTGCAATAACATCAACTGGAGCGCGCGGCTAAGGACAGTGGATTTTACTAGCTTTGAAAAAGTCTTCGAGACGAGCTTTATCTGTCTCGTTTAGATGACAAGTATTCCGCCATCCGTTGAGCCTAAGTCGAACTGTCTTTGGGCACGAAATCCCTAAGCTGGCAGACAAATTTTGAACAAGTTGACCTATATTCTCAACATCATTGCGACTAATGATTATCTCTCACAAACCCTCCGCGTACATTATTCTTATGTCTTATCTATTCCCTAGAAAATGGTTTGGACCAGATGTTGCTCAACATCTCCCCGTGTTATTCGGGTATTCTTCGGCTAGCCCTCTGTGTCAAAGAGGCAGAATGGCACGAGAAATTCATCAGCAGTCCGACGTTGACCAAAATATAGAAGAAACAGATGGAAACAACCAATGAAGCACAATAGCACGTTGATGATCATTAGTCGTGAAATTGGGTCAGTCAGCTCAACTAAACCAAGCTGTCCAAGACTACCGCTCGTGTCATTCTAGGCCGATCATGTCGAGGCCCGGGAAGAAACACACGAGCCCAAAAGACCGAATGCCGCAGAAACGCCCCTCCGTTACCCGCCCCTCACGAAGCAAGTCAAATCTTAGATACCGGACAATCTTCCCTTGGGAGTGTTCGGATGCTCACATCGAAAGCGAGAGATCACAACTCTCCGCCCACTTAAACAAAAAAACATTATACCTCCAACATGAAGTGCTTCGTCTCCTCGACACCAAAATTTCTATACAGCGTTAGTCCACCCCATTCTAGTTTATAATATGTGACAGCAGATCAACCTACAGCGTGAGAAACAACCTTGCGAACTCGTCAACGTCGGTCGGCCTCGCCACCTTGGCAGCCTCCTGCACGAAGAAGGTGTTGATGAGAAACATGGGCTTCTCCCTCCACGCAGCGAAGAAGGCCGGCGACGACTGCGCTTCCCAGAGGTGTTTCGAGAACATCCAGCGGTGCGGGCTCAACCAGTTCGCGACGTCTGGTTCTGCATTTTCCACATCATCAGCTCAAACCGCCTCAACCTGGGAGTTTGTGGCAAAAGTGAAGGAGTAGAAGGGGGGGACTCACCACCTTCGCCAGCCATCTTCAAAATCTCAAACAACGCCGTAAACATATGGCCCATCAACACGGTCCTCCTCACGCACTCGTTAAAAACCCACACCTCCCAGCTCCTCGGCGCCCTTCTCCTCACCGCTGCCTCGTCCAGCAAGTGCACATCGTCCAAATTGTCTCGCAACACCTCCAGCTCCCCCAACCACCGCTTCAGCACACCCATGTCCCTTTCCGCCTGCGCGCGCATCGCCACGTCCCCGTCGAACACGCGAATCGTCTGCAGCAGCCACAGGGCCTGCGTGCGCGCGAGCTTCTCGTGGCCCGTCATGGCGGCCGAGGCGGCGGCGTCGCGGGCCGACTTCAGCACCTCGATGGCGCCCTCGCACACGGCGCGTATGGCCCAGCCCTTGTTGGCATCCGTGCGGCCCGCGTAGGCGGCAATGGCCGTGTAGGCGGCCAGCAGGGGGCGGGGGGTTTCGCGCGCGGCGCGGTAGAGGTGCCGGTGGAGAAAGGGCAGCTGCTTCGTCTGGGCGAAGGTGGTGTGCATGCGCGTGAAGTAGGACACCATGTACCCGATGCGCGAGTCCGGTTCGTGGATCTGCCACGGCTGGAAGTCTGCCTGCGACATACACTGAGTTTTCTGGGGTCAGACATGCAGGGTGGGAAGGGCAGTAGGCTGAGTGTTTTATTTTTACAGAGGGCTTGGGGAGATGTAATGAGATGGTGATAGTTTTAGACCCGAGGAGGTGACGATGTAGAACGATAGACAGGGGGACCTAGGAGGTGCGGAGGTGGGTTGAACAGAGAAAGTCGAGTAACTTACCAGTATATCTTCGCCTTCCAGCCCGCAGCACACAGATCCCATGAATGGCAGTTCGGGCGCCATTGTCTTGGGCGGAGCGGGAACCTGGGGCGTCTCCCATAACTGCATCTCTCCACCCTGCCCGGGCTCCCGCGTCAAAAAGTCCATGACGGAGTTGAAGTCAAACGGCATATTCGTATCCAGGTTCAAATCCAGCGGATTCGTTGCTGCAGTAGAGCCAGCAGAAGCAGTGTTATCGTTCATGACGAGTGTCGGCAGCGGAGCGCCAACATACGAAGCCGCCGTCTCGGGGCTGTCGTCGAGCGTGTTGAAGTCAAAAGTTGACGGCGGAGGAATGTGGTGGTGGTGGTGGCCGCTGCTGTCTTCCAGATCCATGGCCTGCAGCAGCGGGTCTTCTTGGCCAAGGGCTGATGCTGCTGCCGGGGCAGGCGAGCTGTTGTCTTTGGTGCTGCTATTGCTGACGTCGTGGTGTCCACCGGAGGAGGAGGCCGAGGTAGGCGGCAAGTTCTGGTAGACGCAGGAGAAGTTCTTTTCAGCGCATCGGGTACACCGCGGGGTCCGCTTGTCGCACCGGCGCTTGCTTCGCACGCAGGCGTTGCAGCTCTTCTGGCGGGACTTGTCGGTGGGATCCAAGTCGGCCATCTTGGTATCAATTGCGGACATGGCGCTGTTGTCCGCTTTATTCCAGTGGAGTGATGTTGGGATACCGGCTTAGATTAGACGGGATTAGAGTGCCTAGGTGGAAGATTTCAAATCTGAGTCGACTGGCTGTAATCTGATCCCAGAATGCGTACGAAAAAGATGTTGTGAAGCTGAAAGAGAAGAGAACAATGACGAGAGGCAGGAACCAGTAAAAGTCCGCTGACGTGTCATGGATTGTTTCTTCCTTCTGGGCTCAAAAGATCTAGCATGTGTTCACTTTGCGTTACCGACCATGCGGAAGAGAGGATTCAGCTTCATTCTCAGCTTACGAATAGAGAATAACCCGACATGGCTGACGAGAGACGACAGCGACAACAGGTGAGGTTGGACGGTCGGGCCGAAGTTGCGGAGTTCAGCAATCAACTTCGCATCAGTGGGTCCAAAGTCCGCCCTCAGCGGCCCCGCCCGGGGCACCTCGTGGCCACCAAACTCCGCAGGGCCCGAAACTCCGCGCCCGCTTCCCCCATGACTTGAACCGCTGAAGACGGACGGCATTTCGCGAAATAGTGCGCGTCGCCCCGTCTCCGCGGATGAACCTCGCACTCTCCTCCTCTCACGCACGAGGAAAGGAGTTCCCATGGCATGACGAAGAGACCAGTCGCTCAGTGACTTGCTGCTACACCATACCCACACATGGTTCGTCTTGTCAGACTCTTTTTGTTGGCGCATTTCCCGGGAGTCTGGGTCTCGGCTCTCACGCCCCCGGTCCGTTTGCGGACAAAACTCGCCTATACCCAACACCTCATGGCTGCGTTTATCCCACTTCCGGGATACAGGACGAGTGACGGATACCACGAGGTCGAGGCCCATCCAGCTGGTCCCTAAACCTGTCCATTTGCGGGTTTCTCCTCAGCCCTCCCATGTTGAAAAAGCTGGCAGGGCCACGTTTCCGTAAACCATCAAGCTCTGAGAGTTGCCTCGCCCGCCTGCGGCCGAGACCCTGGTGGGAGTGTGGACTGCCTTTCTCTTTCATGATGGGACTCCTCCAACAAGATGAAACGTGCCACGGCACCACCGTCAACACACGTGTCATAGACCGGCCCGGGGAGGCGACTTGTTCTCACGATCCGATGTGCAGTCTCTGCTTTCAGTGCGTTGACGGTGCTCTCATTGGAGATCTCCAGGTTCGCTGCGACCGTAACAGCGGACGAGAATAACCTCTTCTCAAAGCGCGTGAGGGCCCTGCGGCATCGCCGCCATCTCTCGACGACCCAAAGATATCCGCGCCTCGAGATCTAGATTCAGATCCTCCAACCCTCGAAACCCGTCGCACCCTCGGCCAACTCGAACGCCATGGCATTCTCGGTGTCCTGATGTCAACCGTTGTTGCACTCTCCATTGCCGGGTCCAACAGCCTGGGCCTCTAGGGCTGAGTTTTCTGGTCCGGATACAGCCAACTGCCCATCATTAGCAGCACTCACCACACGCACTCAGAATGGCTTGGATGCCTGGATGCTTTCCAGCCTCAAATCCAAAACTTCAACCTTCCTCAAGTTGGACCAGCCGGCTGGCCGATTAGCTTATGAAAGCTAGCATCAGCTCTCAAAGTCCGAGAAGATGCTCGAGCCCAGCCGCCATCGCCCCTCGCACTTGGATCGCGCACGAACAGACCCTTAAACATAGCAGAACCGATCGGAAGTCCGTTCCCGCATGCGGCTTCGCCAAGTTGGCGCGCAGGACTGAGGACAGCCCGCAGCTAGGGGAATAAAGGATATGAGCCGCTAGGGTAACCCGATCCTGGCTGGAGCGGACGGACGCGAGGCTCGACGTGTGGCCAACGACCATAGAGCAACTAACCTAGTTCCCGCAGCGTCCTTTTCGCTCCTTTGAAATCTAGCTCGACGCCCCCTTAAGCATCCGTTCACCGACTTCTAGCTAGAGGTGGTAAGCCAGCAGTGTGATCATCTGGGTGCGAACGCTGTGCGAGCATAGCTCGCTATACCAAATCCCATATCTGGGGTTGGACATGTTCGCCCACAGGAGAAAGGGGGATCGCTCGCCGTCTCACCGTACCGTGTCACCGCCACCCAGCATAAAGGGATGGGGAGCAACTGGGCGACGAACCAGCCGTTCACACGCTGTTCCACTCCATCGGGACGAGCAGCCCAACTTGAACCAACAGGCGAAGAACAACGTCCACAAACGAAGGCCTGCGCAGACCTAGCACATCACTGATGCGGGATGGCTCGGCAATTTCCCGTTCTATTCACCCGAAAAATGTCTGCGTGGACCCCCCCCCCCCTTTTTTCCTCTCTTCTCTTTAGCTCTCTCAAAGGTCCCGGTAGCAAGCGTCAAGGTTGACTGATGACGATCGACTTTGATGAAGGAATACCGGTTGGGGCGTGCTTGCTCCGCAGGGCCGGACCGAAAAGCAGACGGCGGCCGGAATGTGAAGAAAGCATGCCTCCGCCCTGCTGCCCATCCAGCTGTGTCAGTCGTTGCACACGGTGAGTGCCTGGCTGACACCGGCCGGCGCTTGGTCCAAAGCTCGAAAAGGGCACATCTTTCAGCGTTACTGATCGCATAATCTCCTTTTCCCGCAAGCCTCCGGAGCTGTTGCGTACGACCAGCGAGGCCGCACGCTAGCATGGCGAAAGCCAATCGAGGTGGAATGCGAGGCCCTCGCACCACGAGACCTCGTTGAACCACACCAACGGCATCTGCAACTCTCGCAAACTCTGGGATTGGTTCCAATACCCGAAAGCCACCCCCCAGCTTGCTTCTTTTTGGCGCGTGTGACGGAAGTCCTCGTGAGACTCTGCGTTGGCTTTCCCTTGGATACCGATAACATGGACATAGGCAAGCAAGGGTATCTGCGTGCCGTGCTGCCTGCCGGCTGCTGATGAGATTGGGATGTAATGGGGTGGGTGCCACGCCTCTTCGACTGGGCACGCAGGAAGCCGCGAAAACTCGACGCCACGAGGCGGGCTTGTCTCGCCTGCGAACAAGTTTGGTAGAGCGCCCAGCCAAACGTGTGAACAACCCTCCCAAGTAGGAATGCTAGGCTTCGTACGCCCAAGGCTCGCCTTTGTATGAGCAGGAGGAGCCTGCCAGCTAATACTGTTGACGAACATGGAACGGAGCATTCATTCACTGCGCAGCCACACAGCTGATGGCGGTAGGTGGGTGGGCGGTAGGTGGGTGGGCCCAACAAGCACTCGTCCAACTTGTTCCAACCTCTGCCACCAGATGGCGACCAGACCCCAAGTCGTGGTCGACTGGCGGTTGACATGCCAGATTTGGGACAGCGTTGGCTGTCCACGAACTTTTTACTTCGGAAACGAAAAACCTGATGGTCGGCGTTTCGTGGCAAGCTTCCGGATAAGAACCACAACGGTCTCTGGTTAGCAGATCGTCTACCCGCCCTTCTCTTGCAGAAGACACCGTGCCTCGCTAGTGGCCGTCCTCAAGGCCAAAGGAAGACCATAATTTGCACACACACGCCATCGTGCGTGAGCAGTTTCTTGTGCACCTCAATTATGCGTCCACATGGCAGAGTCTCACTACTCACGTACGCGACCGCTAGCTCTGACGGAACAACCCAGTCAATGGGAAATTGTTATTTGGTTCTCGGCGTGATACTCGGTCCATGGATAGGACATGCTGCGCTGCAGGCACTTGAGACAGGCACATCGAGCTAACGTTCAAAGGTTGCCGACTCAGCCGGTGTGCGCCCCCTCTCGCGGCACGAGTCGCTGATGGGAATAGACCTGTTTCCGTGTCCTGGCTGCCCCTGTTTCGTCGGGGTCAAAATATCGATCGAGCTCGAAGGCTCTGCAGCCCCTCAATACCATAGCATAGTAAGCGGGACGCCCGGATCTTACATTGCCCTGTGCTATATGCTTGCTCCTAAGAAAAGGCCGGGCTAGAAACCTTCCTGGCGTCGATCATGGGCCACCCATACGCCGCTCACACCAAACATTCTCGTCTTTGCATCAACACGAGAGAGGCAACTGCAGTCGCTATTTTGCCTGCCCGTGATGTCGGGGACGAGTCTAGCCCAAACGTTAAGTGTAGACAAAAGCATGTTTGGCTCGACGCCAATACAGACAGCCGGTTCCCCAGGCCTGGTTCGCGTGGATGAGAGTTGGGCACCAAGTCGTGGTTCGACCGTCTGACTATCGCTGCTGCCTTCGATACTGCGTGAGACATCGTCCGAATATCTCAAAGCCAAAAGCCGTTGACGGCATGTCTGCGGCCGCTCGACCTCAAGAAGGCAACTCCTTGCTGTTGGTGTGCTGCTCGACCAACGCTGGGTACCGGGACTGAGCTGTGCTTGCAACCCTCCAGGCATGACGCGGAGTTCGCCCCGGAAGCCAACGTCTTTGTGCCATATCTAGTTGCATAACCAAGTGGCCAGTAACTAGGCCACGGCGCACGCGCAGTGTTGATGTGTGACGTGTTCCGCAGGCAGAGAGAAAAGCTTGAATCTGGCATGGCTTGCTGCGAATCGAGGTATCGATATGTGCACGTCTCGTATGACCCTGACTTCATCTGCGTTGCGCAGCTTATCCACTGCAGCTTCTGCGTGGAATGCCTTGCGGCGAGTATAACATTGTACTCTTTGGGCCCGACTGGGTTGGGAACTATGGCTGCTTGGTCGGCAGCTCCTGTGCATCCTCGCTCATCGGTCGTTGATGTTGGAGCCCTGAACGAGTTGACTCGTCTCATCTGCTCCCGGCCAAGACTCCAGAACCTGGCGACGGCTGTCCTACCTCGTGCTCAATGCTCTGCAGAGCGATGTGCGATGTCCGGCTTGTGCAACTTGGATAAAGCAGCGATACCGAAGACCGCGTCCGAGATCTGTTCATCTTGCAGAAGTCATTTTGCGAACACGTACGACGCGGCACTTACTCGGGGATAAACTCTAGCTAGCGATGAACTCTGTACACAGGAAGTCATGACCTGGGCAGGGATAAAGGCGCTTTGCTTTGAATTTTTCATGAATCAGAAGCCGTCGGGAGAGTCGCTCGGACCTACTAGTGCAGCTAAACGTGTGAGCCCCAAGCCAAGGCCATGTCAAACCCACGTTTCTTTTTCAGTAGATGAACAGGTGAGCACTGCGCATGAAGTCTGCTTTCTGTAGGTAGCTTCAGGTAGCTTCAAGCTTCTCCTTCCCGAAAGGGAGGGGGCGGCGCAAAAACAAGAAACATCGACGCACCCATCGCTACCTCTTTCGGCGTGGTGCGAGTGCAATACTTAAAAGCTTGCGTACTTGGCATGTGAGGTTGTCTATCTGACTCTGTTGTGTTTCTGTGGCCAAGTGTACGCGAGGTTACTGAGCCTGATGATGCTGCCTCTGTCTCGTGTGATGTAACTGGTCGGCGGCGAGATCTGGCGTCATACACCGGGAGCCGGGCAATCAGCCAAGTCATTCTCATACAGTAAATGTACAAGTTGAAGTGCGAATTGCGCTGCGCCGTATATTCATTGCCTAGCACTTCGTTTGGGTAACCTGAAGATTGGTGGTCGTCCTGTTGCCGAGTGCTGATGAGCTGGCAGGGGAAGGGCGGCAAGTGCCGCAAGTGCCCTGTGCCGCATGTCACTCAGCGGCTAGATTTTTGAGAATCAGCTTTGAAAATCAGCTTTCGTACTTCTTTCCCTGTTGCCCGCAGCTGTGTGGATATGTTGTCCAATATAGAGTTGACGATTGCCGAGGAACCCGAACCACAGGTCGGTAGAAGCCAAACGTTTTGGAGGAGCAAGTGCTCTCATCAAAGCTACTCTCTTAGGTGCCGCGCCAGCCTGTCCGTGGGAGACAACCATGGAGCCAACAGCTTGCAAAATGAAGAGTCCGCTTTCAACAATCTGTGGAGTCAGACTTTGACCGCCGCGAATCGAACATCTCCGCGACGGAATTTTGCGCGCGAGTTACTTGTAGCACTTGGACGACGAAGCGCCGCGGATGAAACTCACATGACGGGCAGAGAGCCCGAGTCCTGGCTTGTCAGCAAAACCCAAAGCAACATGTTACTTTGACGATCGTCCCGATCGGTCAATTTCCCCGCAGCAAGAAGCATAAAACGTGGACGAAAACGGATCTTGACCGACAAGTTGATCCTGTCTTGTGAAGCGCAAGGGTCAGGGGCCGGTTGTGCAGCAGAATTATTCGAAAGACCATCTGAAGCTCTTCATGGGCGATCCCAACTCGAGCCGGCAGCCGCGACTCGAACATCCATTCTCGAGGAGCCTGGGTGGGGGGGGAGGGGCCG
>QAPG01001011.1:18634-34513 GCA_004366825.1 Colletotrichum spinosum
GGGGGGGGGGGGGGGGGGGGGGGGGGGGGGCCGACTTCAAGAGTCGGTCGCAACGTTCGGACCTGACGAACCATGTGTGGAGGCTACGGCCGCCAGGCCTTGGCGAATTGCGGGGGATACCATCGCGGCGCTTGCTGGGAACATGCAGGAGACTGGAAGCAAAGTTTGAGATAGCCGCAGCAGGGCCACCAACAGGTCGAGTCTTGACTGACGGACATGTGTAATGATGCTCAGGGTAATTCGCATTCATTGCATGGAGCAGGGTTGAAGACGTCATGCTTCTTGGGCTCACACTCCTCTGGCATGTGTTGTGAAGCGCTAAGCAGAACTCGGGCAGCCGGGAGGAACAATTGACAGCTCGTGAAATGTTTGCACCACAAAAGCATATACAGTACAATGTGTTTGTACATGTAAAAGTGGCATATATATACGTGAGCAAAGCACCCCCCCTGAAGAGCCGTCAATCGAATGGAGATACTACCGCCAGGGTCAAGGGGTTAATGTGATAGGCCCCGCACTCGGTCTCCTTGTATCCTGGCTCCTGGCCTTTGGTATGTACTGTGTAATCGTACTGAGTATACACATTCCGGGTGGGGGTTGCGGCACCTGGCAACTGCTTCGGTTCAGCAGGTGTAGCAGGTGGCTAGCTCACACGTTCGTGTCTGCCCTCTTGTTGGAGTATCGGTAGAAGCCCTCGTGGCTTGGGTGACTAATCAGCGGCCTGAATCTTGTTCTTCCTCCGAGCCCAAGAGTATGCTCAAGTCTACCAACACAGGTAGTGCCACCGGATTCCCCTCGGTGCATATCCACGTGGGATGGCCCGGCTAAGTCCACTTTTTTGCGTTTAATAATGATGTGCAAGATGCAGCATGCTAGGTCCAGTCGCAGGCAGGGAAGGGGTGTGGTGCTGTACATACAAGTACTTGATAGTACTTGGCACAGCACGGAGGACGGAGTACGCACTCTGTATCTGTGTATAGCTTGCTGCGGCGCCGTGTCACTCCAGGGTCTTTTGAAGCGCCAACGACTGAGCACGCTGCGTAGCGTACTGTGATCCAGTTGCCGTCTCACAATCAGATCTGCTGTCCACTGAGAAACTAGTGAATCGTCCCGACTCTGTGGTACGAGTTGTTGGCCATCTCGAGAGGTCGTCAGGCCATGACCACTGCAGTCAAACGAACGCTGGATTACCTACGTGTATACCTAGAGCCGCAAGTGACGCGACGGCTGGCAGCCGATATGCCGTATAAGTACATAGTAGCGGCTTAGCCGCCACGAGGTTTGCTGATTCTTTCTTCAAGCGCTATCCCGGCAGGTGGAGGCCTTCTGGGGCCTGACTCGACTGCCTGGGGCAAAGTCATAGCCGGCAATGAGAGGGAGCTGGAACCCGATCAAGCTGTGTCGTGCACAGGGAGCCAGCGCTTGGACTGAAGGTTTGTGTGCTACTCAGTAGACATGTTCTCCTGTATCATCTATCCTTCTTACCCAGCAGTCATACTCCGTATTCTTCTGCTTCATTGGTGAATCGTTCATTGGTACTGGGTTGAGGTCGCAGCCATGAAAAACAGGGCACTTTAATGCCGTAATTGTGCCTAAGACTTCTGGCATTTCAGGGGCAGGAACGCGGTATTACTACCATCCAATCCAGGCATGACGGCGAAAGTGGGAGTTATTTTGCGGCCAATGGTGTGTAAAGCGTATGAGCCTCATGTCTTGTTCGAAAATTCATAATGAGTATGTAGCATCATAAGACACTTCCTTCTGATGGCGTCGATAGTCTCGGCGAGCTCGCCGAGTCGCCAAGTCTCTCTCATTGGTTCCCTGGAGGCACGACAATCACTTCGCAGCCAGTCACGCAGGCGAAAGAGCCCGGGCATTGTATGGGCGGTCAAGTGCGCGTCCAACGTAGTGAACCACCAGCCAAAAGAGAGAGCAGAGTGTCTTGTCGGAGATGGTCCACTACGAATACTGGCTGCGTTGAGAGCCAAATCGTGTTTCTCTTTTGGCCTCTATTTTTCTTCTTCTTCTTTTTCTCTTCCTGTGCGTACTAATCGTATTCAAGTACGGAGTAAAGCAGATGGGACGTCTTGGGGCAGGTACGTATAGCAACAAGGTCGACAAGGTGGTTGCCAGTTGCGACGTGGGGGTTTCGGGTCGAGAGTGTCTTTGACAGTTCCCAACCATCTGAAGATGGGAGCGATGGTGTGCGTCGGTGGGGGCTTTCTGTTGCAACGTGATTCTTGTCCTGGGTATGCCATGGTTCGGGCGAAGTGAAAGCCTGACAGATGGACATACTCCTTACTTTCGCGCAGTGTCGTAGCCTATCCCGCATCAATACTGTGGTATGAGAACTCCATGCACCGCACATGCGCTGTCCTGAGTGGCGGACGCGTGAACAAGGTGGTTCCTGTTCAGACCAGTGCGTTGTGGATAGGTTGACTAGTGAGAGCTGGCAAGGGCCAGTATCGGAACTACTGTGTATGATGATGGAGGGATTTATCGAGCGGCAAGGCCGAGAAGGTGGGATTCGTTTGGTGCCAGGCAAGCCCCATTGTCGTCGTTGTTTCTATAGTGTCTTGTATCCGTACACTACGCAAAGTATTGTTGTATGTGGAAACGGCCGCTGATCAATTGTTGCTTTTGCTGCGTTGGATCTCAGTTACCTGACGGATAAGTCGTATACACGTAAGCAGGCTGCTGGTTGAAAACTCGGCAGTCTCTTCGATGGTTAAGGTAGTACGACATATGGGTAGTCGTGCTAGCGAATCTAGACGGACCCAATGGCTTGGCCAGGTGCGTGTCCAGCAACGTGGCTGAGGGCGATGGCACCCACGAACGCGTGAGATTGAATGCCGTCGTGTGTCCGAGATGCGTATGATAGGCATGGGACGTTCGTTAATGACGCTCGAAAGCCGCATGCGGCCGTGGTCGTGTGTTTGTGCTATGGCCTGCAGGTGTGTGGGCGAGTATGTGTGTGTGTGGGCGCAGGGAAGACGGAAAGAAGCAATGATCGACTGCTAGTCGCCGCGGCGAGGGTAGGTATGGGTACCTTCTTGACGCGGCTATTGGAAGGTGCTGCGCTGCACATGCCCTACTTGAATACCTACCTCCACAGAAGGTATACCTTGTCGCAAGTAGGTACGATTAGGAAGCTCGCAGTAGCCGCATCAAAACTGTTACTGCCTTGACGTCGTACGGTACGACACGAACGACAGTATCTCGCAGTGAACAATGTCATTATAATCGTTTTGTCCGGCCCCTTCGTCTCTTCAGGGCTACCTCAACCGGGATCGAAGAACATCGGTCCAGTGAGCCTTTCGTCATCGTTCTATCCGTACTCACAAACCGTAATCAGGCAAGCAGGCGGGAATAAAGAATCCTGTACTTGCACATCTGCACCAGAATAGCATACTTGAGCTGCGAGCACTTGCCAAATCCCGATCTCAATGCACACGCTACTGTGTACAAGCTGAGGCCCATACTGGGCTGGTCGGGCTTACAAAGTATAGGTAGAATTGGTAGGGAAATACTAACCATGTATCGATACCTTGGCACAGGGTGCCTGCGCTTTACAAGTAGGTATGCTTCAGGCATCTCTGTGAGGCAGCACGCGAGCCCGCAAGGTTGTAGTTTTGCACCAAACATTGGAACACAGCATGCGAATGCCTCACTCAGCCTCAAAGGCACCCCATCCCTCAAAAGCCTACCTCTGACACGTGTTCCGCCTTTGAGGATAACCTCCAGCGCCCAGTTTGCATGTAACCCCATCGAGAAGAACACGTACGGGCTGTCTGCAGCTCGACGAGAGCTGCTCTTGTAGAGTGTTGTCTGTCTAGTCTGGCAGCGTGCAGCACAGATAGCAGCGTCGAGTGCGGAGTACAGATACAGCGCATCAGTGAATGCTGGCTGCATTTGCACGGCCTCTGAGCTTGGGATTGGGGGGCAGATAAAACACCGTCAGCTTGATGGTTGTTTGCGTTCCAACGCCGCCGACACTATCGAGATACGTCTTTCCTTCGATGTCTTGTTATTTGACAGATTACTACCTTACCATACTTGTGCAAGTAGCATGGCGGCTTGGCATTCTCGTTGCACATCGGCCCCAAAACGGATTCAAGGTGGGTGGGTGAGAAACTTCGTAGTACGCCTGTCCAAGGTGCCTTCCCTCTTGTGCCTGCTTTACCATAAGGCACTGTAGGTAGGCCATGTTCGCCCAAATGCCTTAGCGCGCGACACCCACCACGGACCCAAGCTGTCTGTTGTTGCCATGAACCGAATTCAGTATTGTGTCGTTTGTGTTGCCGCTTCTCACCTAACAACTACAAGTAATACCTTAGTCAGTGGCCCAAGTGCGGGATCCTCCTCAAGACGCATGGAATGCACATGGGGCCGATCGGCTCAGTCCAGTAGCCTGGCGTGCCCATGGCGGGATGGACCCGTTTATGGTGGTGGACGTGCACCTGGCATACCTACTTGCATACTACTTGTAGGGACCTAGGTAGGTATCTACCCAACTAAGGTACCTTACCTAAGTAGGTAAAAGGTACTCTCGTACACCACCTTGTAGCGTTCTTCTCTCTTCAAGTTCTTACGATTACTGCGCAGGTGGGTACCTACTTTACTGCGTACAAGGACGTCTTTCCGCGTCGCAAACGGTGCTGCTCACGAGGTAAACATGATGACATTGAAGACCTACTTCATGTTCAGCCTAGGTACTCTGCAATGACAGCACCGCAAGCGGCCATCATGCCTAAGAAGCCTCAGCCACGGTGGAACTCACACAACGGGACCGCAGAAATGACTCCGTACCTACCTACTGAGTATGCAACGGTGCCACCTCCAATGTTGTGTAGGTACAGTGTATTGTGTATGTAGTGCACATAATCGTAGTGCTGAACTCTCCAACAATACTCCGTACAAGTACGGGGCAGCCATGCATGATGCGTGGGCAACAGCAGATCCTCCGCCGATGGCACCTCACCAACTGACCTACTAGTACACCGTAAACACACTATGTCCATGTCAATATCCATGTGCAAGCCCAGTTGCCGTCCACCTGCTTGCCTGCCATGGGCCATGGCATAACCAGCCACCCACACGGCCCCCCACTCTATGGCTCGTGGCTTTTGCTTTTACCAGAGTGTGGCCCGTCAACTTCTTACCGGGATAACGACGAACGCAATCCTCTTCCGTCTGGTCCCCGCGACCAGGACACGACCCTCGCTGATCCTGCCGTGCACTGCTCTGTTCACTTACCAGGGCAGTATTACCAGAAGCCACTTAGCAGCAACGCGCTGGTATTCATCCCGATAGTCGAGATAGGTAGGTAAGTGACGACTCTTGGCTCCATAGGTAGCCCCAGTATCCGTCAGTAACGCGTCTTCGCTGCGGCGCCTGACAAGCCCAAACCTACTAAACGGTGAGTGTATAGTGACAACGCGAGCCATCTGCCTGCTAGGCGAAGCTGATGCATAGGTAGCGACAACCAGTGGCGTCTTCGTGTTCGCAGTACTGGGCATTCGGACATGCCCAGGCAGGGTTTATGCCAACACCAGCCAACGAGGACAAGCGCCTCTACCTACGTTACGCAGTACAAGTATACATAAAGACTGGGAAAATGTCTCCTTTAGCTGGACTGCAGATCACTCAACGCTGCATCTGTGTACCTACCTTGTGCGGATTACTGTGCGCGGCGTAATATGCCTTCGTCCGTCTATACTTGCGAACACAACGTTCGGCGTGACATCGATCCTGGTAGGCGCCGCTGGAATTCTCAGCCGTCCCCTAATTAGGTAGGCCGTTGTGCTTGGAAGTCACCAACCGCCGAGTCTCTAGGCAGTAAAAGCTTTATCCTGGGTGCTCAGGTAGGTAAGCACCTAATTAGGCACGCAGCTGGCAGGTATGAAGAAGCTGAGCCTGGCCACACCAAGGCCCCTACCTCATTTGCATTCTACACCTAATCGTACCTACCTACGTAAGTGCCTCAGGTACGGAGTATGTAATGTGTAGTAATTACAGTACTGACCATTGACCGCAAACATCCAACTCCAGTGCATCGTCATGAAGTCTCTGACCTGAAAGACCACGACCCTGCCCAATAAATTGTTCGACCACCGGATCGCTTTCCGGGGAGGGAGAGCGAAAGTCGCCAACTGGCCCAGGTCGTTCGCTTCGCCTGGACCCTGGGTGCTCTGCCCGACCGGCTTTCTCTCTTTCGGTCAACCTCGTCTTGCAAACAATGACCGCCAGCTTCTTTCTGCCCCCCCGCCAGTTCGTAAGCCCCGGTGACGGGTGGCATTTCGGTCTCAACCACTTTGTGAGACGAAACTTGAAAGCAGCGGGACCCTCACCAGCTTCGAGCAACAACAAAAAAACCATCAATTTCCATTCCTTGTTGTGCTAGACGCCTCTTGGCAGACCCACGCTGTCCGAGACCCGGCTATGGGACGACTCGGCCTGACCACCAATATCCTGGCGTACGGCTTGTATAGCCAGCCTACTTTGCACAGTACTCATTCTCTGTCCGTCTAATACTCCAGCACGGTACTGCGTATGCCATGGATGTGACTGCCGCTGTATGCAGAGTCAACGCCCAGATCTACGCCGTGCAATGTTCGGCAGGTCCATCTGCTGCTGGTTTCCATGGCCCTTGGCCGGCGTCCTGGATGAATCAAGTATACCATGGGCAGTACTTGTAAGCCCGGCAGCTCGTTCCTCAATCACTTTGATGCGACCAGGGGGCCGAAGCAGCGGCCACAGCAGTCTTCGGGGCAGCCGATATCTGGGCGATGCCCTGCGAGCATGCTCAGTGCGCTGATGAGTAGCTGACGGGCTACTAGCGAGGACGTGTAGGTACAGCAAAGCATACTTCAGGCTGTCCGTGATGGGTTAGCAATGGCGCACGAGGAGCATCTGGCTCGATGCATGTGAGAGCCATGGCCCCACCCAAATCGGAGACGTTCCCTCGAGCTTCCCAGCAGGGCCTAGACAGAGCATGGCCCATCCACGAGGGTGTGCGCGTGAACATGGTACTGCTACAAGCGCGAGAAGAACAGGCTTGTTGGACGCCATGCTGCCAACCTAGCAGAGACTCCCCCGAAACCTGGACACTGTCAGGGATCTGGAACTTGGTGAGACAAAGCGGCAAGGTATACGCTACCGCCCAGACCGGGAAATAAGAAACGCGAAGCAGGTCGGCAGGGTTCGGCTGTGCCGCTACATCATCCAGGGCGCTGCCGTCTCGCAGGTTTCGACAAAGAAACGGATTTCAAAGCTCAGTCGAGAGCCACGTTCACCGAGAGGCAAGACGAGTCATCGGTATCCGTACCTTGGCCAAGAGTACTGCTCTCCTCGCCGGGCCCGAGACGGCTCCCCCATGCTCCGTCGAGGCGCTGGGCTAGACGGAAAGTGGCTGGCAGCGGCACCCCAAAAATGCCACGATACATGCACTCGGATCGATTTGCTCTTTGCTCCTATGTCCGTACATAGCACTTTACCTGTAAGCAAGGTTACCACGCCGAGGTGAGATGCTGATGGGCGATGGCGTGGCGCTAACTTTGCTGCCATGCACGCACGAGGCTCATACAAATGGCCTAATTACCGAACCATTTAAGGTCCATGGCGGACTGGGCTTCTTTTCTCTCTCTTTTTTTTTTTTTTTTTTTTTTTTTTTTTTTTTTTTTTTTTTTTTTTTTTTTTTTTTTTTTTTTTTTTTTTTTTTTTTTTTTTTTTTTTTTTTTTTTTTTTTTTTTTTTTTTTTTTTTTTTTTTTTTTTTTTTTTTTTTTTTTTTTTTTTTTTTTTTTTTTTTTTTTTTTTTTTTTTTTTTTTTTTTTTTTTTTTTTTTTTTTTTTTTTTTTTTTTTTTTTTTTTTTTTTTTTTTTTTTTTTTTTTTTTTTTTTTTTTTTTTTTT
The DNA here is from genome assembly GCA_004366825.1 of Colletotrichum spinosum. Classification (NCBI taxonomy): domain Eukaryota; kingdom Fungi; phylum Ascomycota; class Sordariomycetes; order Glomerellales; family Glomerellaceae; genus Colletotrichum; species Colletotrichum spinosum. Next base: position 26,545 of record QAPG01001011.1, read on the forward strand.
TTTTTTTTTTTTTTTTTTTTTTTTTTTTTTTTTTTTTTTTTTTTTTTTTTTTTTTTTTTTTTTTTTTTTTTTTTTTTTTTTTTTTTTTTTTTTTTTTTTTTTTTTTTTTTTTTTTTTTTTTTTTTTTTTTTTTTTTTTTTTTTTTTTTTTTTTTTTTTTTTTTTTTTTTTTTTTTTTTTTTTTTTTTTTTTTTTTTTTTTTTTTTTTTTTTTTTTTTTTTTTTTTTTTTTTTTTTTTTTTTTTTTTTTTTTTTTTTTTTTTTTTTTTTTTTTTTTTTTTTTTTTTTTTTTTTTTTTTTTTTTTTTTTTTTTTTTTTTTTTTTTTTTTTTTTTTTTTTTTTTTTTTTTTTTTTTTTTTTTTTTTTTTTTTTTTTTTTTTTTTTTTTTTTTTTTTTTTTTTTTTTTTTTTTTTTTTTTTTTTTTTTTTTTTTTTTTTTTTTTTTTTTTTTTTTTTTTTTTTTTTTTTTTTTTTTTTTTTTTTTTTTTTTTTTTTTTTTTTTTTTTTTTTTTTTTTTTTTTTTTTTTTTTTTTTTTTTTTTTTTTTTTTTTTTTTTTTTTTTTTTTTTTTTTTTTTTTTTTTTTTTTTTTTTTTTTTTTTTTTTTTTTTTTTTTTTTTTTTTTTTGGCAAGGCGAGGGTTGCCATCGTCGACAGTAGGAAGGAAGGGAGAAATATCCTATAATATTTGTAGGGTGGGAAGGAAAAGACGATGACTAGGAATAAGGAAGTAATACACAGGATCCAGAGAAGCAAAGCTTCACAATTGCATTGTTGCTTCTGCCAAAGTCGATCCCCTCATCAGCCTCGGGTGAGCAGTCGGGGTAGACGATACCGCGTACATGGACTGCGTTCTTCGGGCAAGGCTTTCCAATCACCACATTCATCGATACTGTGACTCTAAAGAAGTAACGAACTTGCATGCATAAGGTTGAGCAAGGCATCTCGGTGAGCAAACGAGGAGATGGATAGGATGGACGCAAGTGCCACCACCTCAGCGTCCATGTTCCAACGCCTTCTCCCCTCTCTGTCTACAATTTGAGCTTGCCGTCACGTCGACAAGAGACCATGTCCCAGAGCCATGTCTTTCCAATCCAAGGGGTTTCATTGCGTTGTGTTTTCTGTTTTGTTATACGACGTGAGGTCAAGTAAGACGAATGTACTACTGTAGGTGCCTCGGGCGATTGCACGACGCATGGCGCGCACTGCTTGGATGTAAATGAAGAGGGGCATCAGAAAGTCTCACGGCTGCTGCGTGTAGGAGCATTGGCTGGATTGTTGTCAGACACATTGATGAGAAGTCAGTGACTGAGACGAGAGGAAAAATGGATGCGTACTGCGTACTGAATGATGCGAGCGCAGTGCGCAAGTACGTGCCTCCCTCTCCCCCGAGCCACGAGATAGCAGCAGCAACAACGCCTTTCCATGCTTCAGCCTGCAAAGTCGATATGCTGCGTGCTAGTATACAGTAGGTATCCATCACAGTTCTACTTTCACGCCCACTTGTGACTTCTCGTTCACGCCTCCTTGTCCCCAGGAACCCTGCTCCTGCCGTCTTGCCTTGTCCCTGCTGTGCACGCAGTGTACCCACCCCCGGTACGCTCACCCTTCTCTGTACCTACCTTGTCTTACACCGTAGGTGGCGTGCGGTACGGTACGAAGCCCGTCTCGTCTCTTTCGTCCCTCTTCCCTTCTTCTCTCCACTCCTCTCTAGCTGTGGATGGTCTGGCTTTGGCTTTGGCTTTTGCTCTGGCGCTGCTCAGGCCAAGTCATCCTAGCGCTGTCGCTTGCTCAATTCCATCTTATCCCCTCCACCCCCAGCTCTTCCCGGTCTCGAAACTGATGCCTACGCCGACCTTCGAGTTTACTAGACCTCCTTGTCTTCGACGTCGACCAATTTTGTTCAGTCGCCTTGCGCACCCGACTGCAGTTTTGTCACAGTAGCAAGTGCTTACTCACACCAGTCTTACGCTCTTTACCATCCGCCATTTCACCATTTGACTCCAGCAACTCGGTTATCAGACACTTTGCGAGGACAGCTGCTCGTCCTTGCTGGTTGAGTGCAATTGGACAATCTGATTGTTAGCGAGAGAGCTTTGTGGGATAATAGACGGGAAGAGCAGTCTAGCCTCTCTCTCGAGTTACGCCGCCATAACATCCGACGCTTTCCACAACAGCGACTCTTTGCGTCCCTCTTCGCCTACTACCCTCGACTCTCACAACATGGACGCTCAGCGACCGGCCTCCCAGAAGCTGCCCTCGGGGTTGGCAGGCGTTTTAAACCCAGAAGAACACCGCGACTCGGCATACTTTTCGAGTACGGATGCGTCCAGCAAGCGTATGTGATGGGCGGTAGAGCAACGGTGTGGTTTGATGGCAGGAAGCTAACTTGCCCGCCCTGTAGATAATTCTGCCGCGTCCAACGTGTTGAGCCCCACCGGCTCAGGCTATCAGTCTTCGCTGGCTGACAAGACTCCTTCTCCCGTTTCGACGAACCTCGTTCCTCAGTCGCTGGTGTCGCCCGCCCAAAGCAACATGAGTGTCGCCTCCATGGTGTCGCCAACCACTCCTGGCAGTGCAGACCCCCGCCGCTTCGAACGCCCGATTTCGTTGGACTCAGGCCCCCAACTGATGGCCCACGACCACATGGCCGCAGGGTCGCGGAGAGAAAGCGTTGATAGTCGGATCAACCAAGGTTTCCACGAGATGAGACTGGGTGGCAACTCGCCCTATGCAAGTCACAACCAGTCGACAACGTCAATACAAAATACTTTGAACCAGCAACGGAACCCCCGTACCGGCCTGGACAACATATCGGTACACCGCATCTCCAACGGCTACCAGCCTAGTAATGACAGAAATCCTGACCCTCATCCTAAGATAACGCGAACCGCCCCAGCGATTACCGGTCCCGCCACGAGCCACATCGCCAGGGCTGCCGAACCGACCAAGGGCCAAGCATGGGCATTCCCCGAAGAAGAAATACAGCGCATCGGGCCACACGATGGATACCTCGACTCGCGACGCAGCAGCATCGCCGAGTCTATCGCTAGCAGCCAATTCACCACCGAATCGAGACTGCCCCCGGGCCAGAGACGCTTAGACGAGCCGACCGACTTCAACAACCGCCTGTCAAGTGCATCTTCAGAATTTCCTCCCGTGCACCACCACTCCCTGCAACACAAGCAAATAGGAGATTTGCGCGACGATGATGCAGCTTCAAGAACTGGATCGCAACCTTACAGCCGCACACCTGAACTTCGTAAGAGTCATAAGCTCGCCGAGCGCAAGCGGAGGACGGAAATGAAAGAACTATTCGATCAACTAAGAGATTTAATGCCTCAAGAACGAGGGTCGAAAGCTTCTAAGTGGGAAATCCTAACAAAGGGTAAGTAATACTCTACGGCCTCATAAGGATCGCGGGAGCTGACTCGTCGACAGCGATCTCGGAGCATCAGAGAATGGCGGACATGGTCCGCATGGTACAGACTCAAAACACCAGCCTGGCCCAGGAGAATGATGGGCTCCGGCAGGACAGCCACAACCTGCGCGTAGACATTCAACGCCTCCAAAACGAACTGCATAACGCACGATCCCAGCAGTCGACAACAGGCCAGGCTCCCCCCCCGACCCAAGTCGCGCCTCCTCCTCCACCACAGGCCGCCTACCAGCTGGACCCTTACGCAAACCGTCGCGAACTGCCGCCGATCAGAGGCCTGAACAGTTCAATGGCCAACGGGCCCGATTCCATGACTGGCGTTCAATACGAAGCACCAAGGATGAACGGATATCGCCCAGGCGAGAGGTATTAAAGGGATGCCGGCGCTGCCCCGAACCTGGCGTCCGTCCTGTTACCGCATGTCAGATAGGCGGCGTCCAGAATAGCCTTGTCACCTCGCCAGCCTCCGCGGAATCATAACAATCGAGGCAATTCGTCATGACAAGCATTTCCGCGGCCTGTCTTGGTGCGCGTGTTTTACTACTGCAATATGAGCAGCCCAAGGGCAGGATGCCATTCCACAAACGGGCTTTAACCCCCCTCCCGCCGGCGAGTGTGCAAATATCACACGCAGATGGCTTGGTGTCGGGATCGGCGTCCCGATATAAGCTGACTTGGGTGATTATCTCACACCCTCATCAAAACGTCAGTGGATAAAAGTCACGGCGCCTCCTTTATTTTGTTTTTGCAGATTGAGCTTGGTGATATGCATGTCGATTGGGTCATCGGTACGGTGATGGCGGTACCTGGATGGCGAGACTTGTGTATATCGACGCATCGGAGCAAGGGAAACGACGAGTGTGAGCACAAGTCGTGTTCTAGAGTACTGCGTATGGACGGGGCGGAAAAGTTTCAAAGGATTACCTTTCATCGAGTAGCACTAACGGTGCCGATGAGAAGACGAGCAATACAGGACATAAGGAGACGGATCGGCGACGCACAACCCCGTCGCATAGGCTTCGTACTTGAACGTGTCCTTCGGCCTTTAATCGAGGAGTCTCAAGAGAAGCATCGGTTCAATGTCTCTACTCTTAGCGAATTAAACACCAATTTATTACACCAAGGCATTTGTACACCGTAGGTTGAAGCGAGAGTATTCCAACACCAGATTGTGTACAGCCTTGGATCACCCACCCGGCAGTGCCAGCGTACTTGAGGTAGTAATACTGTAATTAAGGTAGGCAGCGGGCTACACTGAACGATTTCAGGTAATGCATCTGGAGGCAGTGGCTTCTGATTGGTGTTGGGCTCGGAACGCTAGGCCTAGATTAGTCTAGTGCATTTTCGCTATCAGACCCTGGATAACCAAAAATTCTGATCAGTCGTTGTCCAGAGTGCATTTCCCATCTACAGACCATATTCACCATCAGCTTGATCATCTCTCCCTTTCCATCGTCAATCACGATCATCACGCTCAAAATGTAAGCTCATTCTTCTCAATCGGACCGCCTGCGTTCATCATTGCTTGAAATCCCTATACGAGGACGGAAAACTGACGAAAAGCCCATCTCAGGCAGTCCATCCGTCGTGCGGCCACCCGCGCCAGCTTGACCAGCACTCGCTCCATCGTCGCCACCGCTGCACCCAAGACCCAGTCCATCGCCTTCGCTGTGCGCTCATCCGACATTTTCTCGAGATGTTTCTCCAATGCCGTGCCAAGAGCCTTCTTCCAAACCACCGTCGTGCGCGAAGAGCAGCAGTTTCAACAAGCCGAATCCGACAAGGGTGCGGAAGTGCCTCCCCCGTCGCAGCACGTGATTTTCGTGCAAAATTACCCCTTCAACGTGACCAAGGAGGAGTTCCGCGAGGCTTTTGCCAAGTATGGTGACATTGTTGAGATCCAGAGGCCCTTGGGCAAGACGTACGTGGGCCCCCATGCAACGTTGATGTCACCAGTCTTCTAACTCGTCGTCAATCAGTTTCTGCTTCGTCTACTACACCACCGCCGAGGCGGCACGGGCTGCTATCGAGGGCACTGACTCTACTTACTGGCAAAACCGTCGTCTGGTCGTCAAACCCAGCGAGCCCCGCAGCCGTCGCACGCGCGAAGGAGCTGCCAGACTGGACGGCAAGCCGAAGGGCTTCTACGATGGCCCTCCGACCAACACTATTTATATCGGCAACATCCCGTTTGATGCCACTGACGCCGAACTGAACGACATTTTTGCCAAGTTCGGCGACTCGGCCGACGTGCGCGTTGCCGTCGACAGGACCACCGGATACCCGCGTGGATTTGCCCATGCTGATTTCAAGACGCCCCAGGCCGCACAGGCTGGTATGGACGCTATTAGTGGCATCGAGTTGAAGGGACGTGCCATTCGTACCGCCTTTGCGGCGCCGCAGAAACGGGAACGCGAGCCTCGCGACGACAGATTTCGCCGGCGTCAGATTGACGAGGAGAAGGGGAACCAGACCATGGACTGGAACGCCTAAGATGTCTATCTTTTTGGGGAGTGAGGTTGTATGATTCGGCGGGTGGTTTGTGTAACATCAGTACTGGGAATGGATTGATATGTCAAGCAGGGCGATCCCTTTGTCAAGTGATCACTTTACACGATTTGGGGGCGTCGGGACTGCTTGAAGAATAGACACTGCACCAGAGAAGAGGGGCGTGGCAGTGAACAAATCTCATCTCGACCTCATGCTTCAAGAGGGTATCTTGTTGATGATCAGAGACGAAAGAAGTGTACTATATACCTGACGGGGGAAAATGAAGGCAACGGTTTGCTTGCACACCAGGAAAAATAATCTCTTTTCTTAAGTTTCCAGAACAATCAACATCTTGTCTTCCTTGCGTCTGCGCCACTGAACGCCATTTAACCCGATGTGCCGAAAGGCATGGGAGCCCGGGACTCTGACGAGAGTGTCGATGCCCGGCTCCCCAACCTGTTAGGCTGTCATTGGCAGCGGCCTTGCCATGGCTGTTTCGACCGTGCATCCCGGACTTTTGAATGGAGCAGGGCGCCGAAGGAGATCCCGTCCAAGATGGTAGACACAGTAGGTAGGGCATAACATGGTATATGCAAGTGCATAGTTATTATGTATATACCGTCTGTCAGTATACTTGGTGTCCACACGGACCAAGTTTCCACGCTGTCGTTCACTTCTTCTTTCTCACACACGCCCCCTTTTCCTAGGAGTCTTGTCCATCGTGGCTCGCCCGCACCCCTTCGTCGTGGGGGCCAGAGCTTTCCCCATGGGAAATCTTTCGCGATGATCAGTTGTCCACCGGATCCCACCGAGCGAGTCACGGCAGCGTTGTATTCCGCTCTTTTTCGTTCCTCTTCAACCGCGTCTCCCTCCCTTTTCCCTGCAATGGATCTCTTTTTGGTCAAGGTTCCGGATGGTAAACGGTCCCGCTGCCTGACACGTGTGCAATATATTTTGCGCGCTTTCTTCGACAGCGTTGCATGTTTCGTCTGGCTCCCTACTTCATCTGATTGCAGTTTCGTATGTGTAATCACTATTCCTGGTCCCTCCCCCCCCCCTGGGTGTCAATCAACGAGGCCCGCCCTCTCCGGAAACTTCACGCGATAGTGGAGCCTTCAACATGCTTGTGTTGTAGCGAACGGTAGTACCGAACAGCGGTAGAAACAACAGAATAACGCCCGCGCAGTTGTTTGATCCACATATGCTTACTACGCTGAGAGAAAAGGGGAATAAAAGATGTCGTGCGTAGTTTAGTGTTTACTGATAGTACATACTACGTAAGTATACAACACCCACAAACTCACGAAGCGGCGTCGCCGTTGCTCGGACATGTGTATATATGTTGTGCATCATGATTTTTTACCCTGGATCCATGGTGGAGACGCGAGCGCACAATGCGAGGTGCGAGGGTTTGCGGACTTTGAATGTCCGTCCTTTTGGCAGCTTTGGGAAGCTTTTGGATTTTGCGGATCATTGATTGTCTGTACGCGGAGAGTTGCTGTGTTCGTGTAAGTGTGGTTTGGGTCGTGGTTATCACAGGAGTCGGGTAGTGAGTGGTGTTGGTGTCGTTGTCGCCCACCACACAATGCGATCAGCGCACCCGGGAAAAGAAATTGTAAGAAAAGAAAAATCAGTATCCACACACCCCACCAACGTATGTACATGTTCACAGATTTGACCAAAAGTATTTGACCAGCCTGGGGGTCGAACCCAGAATCTCCTGATTCGTAGTCAGACGCCTTGCCATTGGGCCAACCGGCCGTTGTTCTAGTAGACTTGGTGAATTTTCTTGTTGGCAGCGGCTCCAAAACAAATCATGTAGGATTGAAAAAGACAAGTCTTGTCTTCTGGCTTTGTTCTCGGGTACTGTTAGCTTCGAGGCTTCTTGTGGTTCCTGTCCCTCTTGAGGATCCTTTGAAAAGTGGTGTTCAAGGTGTCGGTGGTAGTAGGTGATGGTTTCTATTATAGACAGTGAAGTGGCGAGCTGTGCTGTGGTCGGCGAGGGACAAATTGACAGCATATATATATATATATATATATATATAT
>QAPG01001012.1:0-12038 GCA_004366825.1 Colletotrichum spinosum
ATTATATAGATTTATCCCTATAGTATATAGTATATATATATATATATATATATATATATCTTATAAGTTAGATATAGGTATTATAAATAGAGATAACTAACTATATACTATTTATATAATTAATTCAACATAATATTTACTAATTATAAACTAATACCAATGAGTAGTATTCTACTACTACTAATTTTATTGAATACTATTCAACTATAAATTAGTAAAGTATAATTCAAAAATAAATAAAACTATAATACTTTTTCAAGAAATCTCTAGAAGTCTGTATAGTAGAAATAAATAACTCAAAACTATTATAATTATGAATTACTTTAAAATATTAATTCAACTTCTAGAAGCTTATATGATAACAGAAGGAAGAAAGGCGAACTTATAACTTATTTATTTAATATTACTTTTTTTAAGTATATAATAAACCAAAACCATAGGTTTATACTAACTTATTAAAATAAGAATATAATAATAAATATAATAAGATTAATATAAATAAGAAAGAAAGATTTATAGTGAATGACTATTCCTTATAACTAACCCTTAATATATTATATATATTTTATAAGTAAAGAAATATTTTAGTTACTTTCACTTTGTATTTAGAATGGTATCTAAGCCTTTTACTTTATATATAGATTTAATGATCAATTTTACCTAATAATAGTATTCGTGCTAATACTAGTTTATAACTAGTTAAAATGGTAATAAAATTACTTATTATTATAGATAATTATATTCCTGGTTTTAATATTTAACCTTATAGTAGTAGAAGACCTCGTAGTAATAATTTATATAGAAAAAGTCTTCTTAAGACTAGCACTTAATATATATAGTTAAAAGTAACTATTAGAATTATAACATTAAGAATGTTTTTAAACTTCTGGAAGGGAGGATAAAACAGAATATTAAGAGCTAGGCGTTTTCTAATTTATCGGTTTTCTATACTTTTTATAATAGAATTAAAATCTTTTTGAAGTTTATATAGCTACTTATAAAAAGAAAACTATAGGATAGGTAGATAATTTTCTTTTAAATATCTATAAGTTACTTCTTAATTATAGTATTTGGAATGATTTTATTAAGGCTTAATCTAATTTACTAATAACCTTAGCTATAATAGTTATACCTAGATATTTCCATTCCTATCCTATAGTTTTCTTTTTATAAGTAGCTATATAAACTTCAAAAAGATTTTAATTCTATTATAAAAAGTATAGAAACTATTATAGCTAAGGTTATTAGTAAATTAGATTAAGCCTTAATAAAATCATTCCAAATACTATAATTAAGAAGTAACTTATAGATATTTAAAAGAAAATTATCTACCTATCCTATAAATTGCTATATTAAGCGAAAGATTTCGGAGACTAAGTATCGATTAGATAATACTTTAAGATTAATATCTTATTATAATATTAGTTACTAGATACTTTAAAGTATTATAGTAATATTATTATAGGGGTTTTAAAGGTTATCTAGTTATATTAGAAGTATATATATCTATATAGGTATTATTTATATATTAGCTATACTTAATATATTAAGATTATTTACTAATAAGAATATATTAGAAGTATATATATCTATATAGGTATTATTTATATATTAGCTATACTTAATATATTAAGATTATTTACTAATAAGAATAAGGTAAGTCTTACTATATTTATATAGAGATTATAAGTTGGCTTATATTAGTAATAGGGAACTTTTATATTAGTCGTATAAGGCTTTATCTTAGGGGTAGGTAAAGCTCAGTCTGTAATAGGAATATCAAGGTTGTAGATATTAAGGTTATAATAAATATTTAAATAGAATACTTATAATTAGTAGTAATTAAATATCTCGAGATATTCGAATTATATATTAATAGCTATAAGGGCATAAAAGTATAAGGTTACTATAAAAAGAGTTATTAGTTATTTATTATTAAAAGGATTAATATAAAGTAGGTATACTAGCTACTATAACTACGAGGAGTTTAGCTTTAGATAAACTAGAGGCTTATTATAGTAGTTAGTAAAAAGATAGGAGGGCTGAAGTTATACTTTAGGAGGTAATATATCTACTAATAGTCGTAGTAGAAAGCGAGCTATTAGCCCCTCTTAAGTAAAGAAATAATACGAAATTAACTTAATAATTATAATATTATAATCAAAACAATAATTCTTTAAAACCTAGAGGGTATTTAGATTTTAAAGTTTAAACTATAGTATTTAAATTAATTAGTAATATTATATTGATAAGAAGGAGGAATATTAGAAAAAGGTTTATTTTATTTAATAAGAAGATTTTAAAGAATAATATAAAACACTTAGTAATATAAATTAGTGAGATATAGTTTCAATACTTCTTTGAATATATTCTATAAGTAATTATAATAGGTAATTTACACAAATATCTAAAGAAATAGTATGTTAAAAATATTATGATAAATAATATTAAGACTAAAGCTATTATACAAATATCACTGACTACTTATGTCTCTGAATATTTTCTAAATATCTATTTATGTATTAAGAATATAAAGAATTAACCAATATTACTTATTAACATTATAAGGAAACCTAAGTATATAGTAAATATATAGCTATTTAGTTCAATATAACTATTATATATTTTAAGAATATAAAGGTGAAGATCTTTAATAGCTAATAGTAACACTTAAGATATAAAAGAAAAGAATAATTGTAAGACATAATATATTAAAAGGAAATATATATTTATTAGATAAAATAGATATTACTATTTATTCAATAAATAAAATAAATCTTATTCTTAAATCTGTTTTGTATAAGATATTAAGAAAAACTACTATTCTAAATATTACTAGATATATATAATAATAGCTTATAATACCTATTTTCTATTTCTTATTATTTCTACTTATTACTGATAATATATTTATATAGCTATAGTCAAATAGTTGAAATTAATAATTACATCAATCTTACTTTTATTACTGACTAGCTAATTATACTACTCCGATGTATATTATTAAATATAATTAATTTATTTTAGAGAATCTTTAGAAGCTCAAACCAGAATATATATATATAAGATTCTACTAGAAAGAGACTTCTACTTAATAGTTATAGTTTATATAATAAGTATATATCCTTCTAAAACTATAGACCTTAGAGAAATACTTATAAGTAAGATATAATAGAACTATACTAACTATAGATTTTCTCCTAACCTATGATTTTAACCTATATCCTTTTCTCTAAAACTTATTAATAATCCTAGAGAAATAGAGAATAATGAAGATTTAATAACTGAAAACATTTAATATACGGAAGTATTTTAGTAAATTAGAATAAAAATACTAATTAGTATATATTAACAGATGATATTCAAATAGTAAAAAGAATAGAATATATCTTTTAATAAAAGTATAAATATCAAAAATACATATATCTATTACTATATGTAAATTTGGAAGAAATAAGACCTCCAATTGAAAGGCTTATAAAATACTTATTAAACAACCTTTTAAGACTAAAAAGAAATATACCTTAATATAATAGAAAAAGAATACTATAATTACTTAAGAATAACCTTATTAATAGAAAGATAAAGCCTTTAAAAATAAGAAGATTATAAAAGAAATACTAATAGAAACATTTAATATGAATATATCAACTCAATAGATAGAAGGGAAAAATCAAATTCAACTAGACAAACTACTATTACTTAAAATAAGGAATTAAATAAAGTTTAGACTATATCAAATAGCTCTCAAAATTAGAAGCTTTATACTTATAATAAAATAATAACGCTTTATACTAAATAACTTAAAGATAGAAATAAGTCTAATATACATATTATTATTAATAATAACTATTAGAAATATATTAATATGAAACTAATAGTTAATTAAAATAAGTACCTAAATAGTTATACTTATACTCTCAAACCTTATTATAAGAAATAGGTTTATTTAGAAAGAATGATAGGTATAATTATAGAAGTTCCTAAGGATTTATATATATTTTAGGAGATATTACTTAATATCTTTAGATTAGTAGATTATTCTTAATTGATTTTATAAGAAGGTTAAATTATTATTTCATAAGATATATTAATTAAATAATAAGTATATAATATTAGTTGTATTAAAGATTTTTAATCTATTTAAAGGTATATGCTTCTTGGGAACTTTTTAAAGGAAGCTATATTTAGCAGTTAGTTCTTATTTTATAAACCCTATAGGTATTACAAGCTACGCCTAGATAACTAGCTAAGGTTATACCTTGGTATCTGATGTCAACTTTTTCGCTTAGGTAGGGCTCTAGTGGGGCCCTAGTAATACTATATATATAGACTTTTCTAAGTATTTATAAAGGCTTTTCCTTTACTCTTTAGTTCTAAATAAATAGTATTTTATACTACTCATAGTTAAATAAGCCTAGGTCTAGCTTTTTATATATTTAGAATTTAGCTTTACTTACTATATAGATAATACTAAGTAGAAGTATAACTCCCTACTAATTAAATATATAATTGAATTAAGTAAAATCCTTGGGATATAATACTATATAATAACTAGCTAACTAATTGATATAAAAATAATAGAGGGTATAAAAGCTTCTTAGGATATTCCTATAAGTAGTAATTTTATAAGTGAATTATTCTCATAGTAGTTATAATATATTTTAAATTCCTTTTTCTCGAAGATTAATAAGTTTATATATAAATTGGCGAGATAGGATATTATAATAAGTAGTAATTCTTAGATAGTTACTATAGTAAGTATTTCTAATTTATATTAAGGTGTTTTGGTAATTTTTAGAATGATATTTATTAGGATATTAGCTTTTAGGGTTAATAATACTATTATACTTGTACTAGTAATTAACCATTAGAAGAAGCTTTTTATTTATTTCTAAAGTTTTTAAGTAAGTAGAAGGAATACTAAATATAAACTTAATAGATAAAAGTTAAACTTGAGATTAATTACTATTTTTAAATAATAATTAAGAATACTAATATTAGTAGTTGTATTAAAGGTCTCTAATCTATTTAAAGTCATATACCTCTCGGGATCCCTTTACAAGTAGTTGCATTTTATAGTTAGCTCTTACCTTATATACTCTATAGATAATACTAGTTCTAAAGAACTATTTAAATAGAAGAAACCTTAAATAGTAATAATATAATTAGTTAATATAATTACTAATAAATAGAGAAAGTATAGGCTTATTTATAGTAATTACTTCTTTAATGGATTATAGTTATATAATACTAATACTAGCTAGCTAGTAGTACCTATCGCTAGCTGTTAATAGTCGCTAGCTATAAAAACAGCTATCAGCAAGAGCCAATAACTAGTAGCGGTTGCCACACTTGGTTTACGTAAGAATACTAATATTTGATTTATTCTTATTTAGTTTTTAGCTTTCAGGAAGTTACTGAGATCTTTTATATAGTAAGAAGATAAGAGATCTTTTATAACCTAGACGATATTATAAATTATTTTAATAAGATTTACCTAGATTTAAATAGCTAGTTTTGTACTATTACCTAATTATAGAGTTTTTCATAAAAGGGAAATAAGTATTTTATAATTTTCTTATTTTAAATTAAGAAAACTTTAGTTAATACTAGAGGGTGTATATAGTTAGATATAATTTAGATTTCTTTACTAAAGGTCATATTACTCCCTTATTTTAAGGAATTACGTATTATAGTTAACTTCTCTATTAAATATGAATTCTAATTATTAAATTCTAATTATTTAAAGTCTAAGATATGACTTAGAAACTTAAGTATATAAAGGAAATACTTATTTATAACTAGTTATCTTACTAGAGATTTATTATTTATAATATAAAAAGTAATATTATATTATTCAGAGTAATTAAGAAGTAATAATAATATTAAAGTTCTATTAGTTCTTTGTTTACTTCTAAGGGGTATTTTAGGAATTATTAGAATACTTATTATCATTATAAGCATAATAAGGAAAGCTATATTTATAAAGGCTATATAGGTTAAGAGTATGAGAAAATTACTATAAAAGTTATAAAAATTATAATTACTATATATTATATTAAAGATAAGTAGGGGGATAGTATTCTTCTATTAAGTAATAATAAGGATTTAAGAGAAGGGTAATTTTAAAATAAAATTAGATTTTAGAGCGAATAGGAGTAGAAGTAATAGAATAGGAGGAATAATAAGAAAAAGAGTAAGTAAGTAATTAGTAATTAACTATTATTCAAATTAGGATTAGTAAAAACTATTCTATTAACATATTTATTAATACGAAGTATAATACTTATATTATTATTAATATTTATTTCATAAAGAAACTTTACTCCTTATTAATTAATAGGTTTAAAAGATAAATAAGGGGATATATTATTAAATTATGATTTAGTAATATTTAGGGGGTAGTTTTCTTAATACTAGAAGTTAGTAGCTATATATAGAAGATTCATACTTATATCATAAAGGGTTTCTAGTTATCTTTATATTTCAAATAGCTATAGATAGAAGATAACTATATGAGTTATAATACTAAGGTTTAATAGATAGTGTATAAGATGAGTAGGGTAATAACCTATTTAGAATATTAAGATAAACTAGTATAACTTCAAGAGAGCTAGTTAGCCTACTTATTAAGTGCTAATTTATTCATATTTATTTGGTAGTATATTATATAATGAATTAATAAGATATCAAGTTTTTGATTAATTATATCTATTAGTTTAATAGATATTGAGAAGGTATTAATTCTAAAGGAAGAAGTAGACTTAAGGGATTATATTTTTATAAATATTTCAAAAGAATATTTAGACTTCTTCTATTGAAATATAGTATATCAACTACTTCTTTACTAATTAGGAATAAACTATTATATCTAACTAGGTTTTAAATATAAAAATAAAAGTCTAATTTCTTATAGGGATCTTTCTATAATATATTATAAGAAGAAGTTCTAGTATTTAAGAAGATTCTGGAAAACTTATTTAATAAAAGGTTTATTATAATAAGTAGTTTTTCTATTAGTACTTTAGTTTTCTTTATAAAGAAGTTTAGTAAAAAGGTATATTTCTATATAGACTATAAGAGTTTTAATATAATTATAAAGAAGGACTATTATTTTTTCTTTCTTATATTAGAGACTTTTCAAAAGATTGTTATAGCTTATTAGCACATTAAACTTAATATTATTACTATATTTTATAAGATCTAGATTGATAAAATCAATTCGAGGAAAATAGCTTTTTAGATATATTATAATGTTTTTAAATAAATAGTATACTTTTCTAAACTTATTAGTACTCTTATTATATTCTAATAGTATATTAATGGTTACTTATAATAGTTCTTAGAAGATTTCATTATGATATATATTAATGATATTTTTATCTATACTAATAGAATATAATAAGAATATAAAGAGAAAGTTTACTAGATACTTAAATCCCTTACTAATTTAAATTTAAAGCTAGATTTTAGGAAGTATAACCTTTGAATTATAATAGTTAAATATATATTAGTTAATCCGGAAGGTAATATACACTATATGTAATCTTACTATATAGGTATAAACTAGTATTCTAGTTATTTATTCTTATTCTTATTATATTACATAATACGTAATACTATATAAAGCTCTAGATCTATAGCATAGTAATTAATTTCTAATTGCTATATATTTAGTTTTAGCTAGTACTAAGTACTTAGTACTTATTACTAGTAAGACGTAGAAAGTATATTACTATAGATATAGTACTATATATAGTTACTATATACTTTATAGTAAGACGTAATTAATACTACTAACTATTCCTTTTGACTATATATCTTAATAGTTATCTATTTATATAGAAACGGTATTATTAGCAATCTATACCTTTTACCTTAGTAATACTTAAATACCGATTTATTTATTCTACTCGAATTACTTATCTTTCTATTTAAATAGTTATTTAGTTTAAATTAATAAATTACTTAAAGGTATAGTTTAATATATCTTTTGTAAAAGTATTAGTAATATCAATCTTTCTATTAATCTACTATACCTGATAGAACTTATAGTACTTATATAACTATCTTAATATTATAATATTAATTATAAGATATTCTTCTTTAGTAGTATTAAATTTCACGAAGTATTCATAAAGTAAGTATAAGTTAGAACATATAATAATTAAAATCCTAAGGAGTTTTTAGTATTAGAGGATCTTTTCAAGTAATATAGTAATAGTATAAGTAAGGTTTATATTAGCTATTATAATATAAATCTCTAAAGTAAGTATACTCCTCATAGCTCTTTTATTCTTTATAGAAAAATCGTATATAAACTTACTATAGAAGTTAAATTAGTTATTATTAGTATTAGCTTTTTAGCCTAAGATTATTATAAATCCTAGTTAAGACGAAAAATGAGGATTATTAGTAAATAGGCTGTCAATAAAAATATAGAAGCTTATTTTAGAAAGATTAAGTAGTATGAAGTTAAAGCTATAATTAAAGTATTTAATTTATTACTTAACGCGTTTATTAAATATAGTAGTATTATTACCTAAAGGTTATTATTCTTATAATATATAGGAGAAGTTAAATAATACTTCGGGTTAGTATATCAAAACGAAGTATACTTTATATATATATTATTTAATATATACCTTCTTAAGTACTTTAGGTATTATATATATATTAATAAGGGCGAACCTTTACTCTTAGTATTTTTCATATAAGTAGAAAGTATTACTATTAAGAGATAAGATACGTCTATTAAATATTAGTAATACTACTTTTAAGAAGACTATTTTAGATTTTATTTTAAATAAAGCTTTTTAGAGCTCTTTATCTTTATAATATAAAATGGTAGTATCTAAAAAGCTAAAGGTATTATTAGTTTATATATTTATAAAGCTAAACGTAATATTTTCAAAATACGGGATAAAAAAGTATAAGTTGTATATCAATATCTCTATTCATAATTACTCCTTATAGTATTTAAAGTAAGTTACCTACTAGTAAGTACTAGTTTTAATAAAGCTATATAACAGTTTAATAAAAATTTTAATAAAATGTAAAACATATTAATTCTTAAGGTATAAAAGTAATTTAACTATAATATATCTTATGAGTTGTATTTTAACTTAAGTATAAATTTATATAATATCTTAAAACTATATTATTGCATTATTATACTAAAGGAGACTTGGAATTATAGCTAAAATTAGTTGCTAACTACTTAATTAGATTATTAGTAATTATATTAATATTTCAAACCTATTATTATTTCTAAAGTTTTAGATTACGAGTTTGAACTTTTAATATATCTTATTAGTATTCTTATTCTTATTCTTATTAATAATATAAGACTTCAAATACTTATAACTCTTATAGAAAATAGGATTATATTAAATAACTTCTATAATACTATTAGTAATAATATTCTTAACTTCTTCTTTAATTAATTCTTTAAATAGTAGACTTAGTATTATAATAATACTCTTTTATAGAAGTTAAGTATTAGTACTATATCTAATTATTCCTTACCTATAAAATGTATTATAAAATAAGATTCTTAGTTAAAATCTAAAGAAGGTAGACTACTTATATATATTATATAATTTAAGTAGTTATAACTTTATTATACCTATATAAATAAAACAACATATTACTAACTACTTAAGTAAGTAGGAGATTATCATTTTTAATAGTAGTAGTATTACTATTTTATATAATAATAGTAAACTATAGTATTTACTAAGTATTCTAAAGCTTTTAAAAGATAGCTATAAGTAGAACTAGAGTATTACTATAGGAATAAATATTTCTATATAATATTAGATCTCTAATAGTAGTAATATAAATTCTTATAGATTTCTTATAAATACTATTAAGTTTTAATATTTTAATAATATATCTTAATAAGACCTTTTAGTTACTTTTAAAATATAGTTTTATAGCTATAGATTAAAACTCTTAGAAATTATAAAAAAGTTTAAGAATATATATCTTATTATATATAATAAGGAAGTAGTATAAATCTTTCTAACTATTTTTCTCTTACTATATATATATATAAGATTAGAATAAGAAAGCTTTAACTTAAGAAGTATTAAAACTATGATATATTACTAAAGTAGTATTAATAATACTATTACGAAATAAGTAGTAATAAGTAGTCGGTACTATCCCTTTAGGCTAGGCAAGCCGTTTTTTAGTACTATGAGTAGCTAAAAGTAGTTTTATTTAATAAATATTGATATATAAGGAAAGAAGGCCCCTACGTATAACTACTATTTATAGGCTTTTGTAGTAATAGGATGGCTGATTATATAGCTATATATACTTACGTAATATCTAGAAATTATTCTATAATAATTACCCCTAGTTAAAAAGAGAAGCTACACCTTTATAGTCTTACTTTTTAGTTTTTAGTCTGAATTATTATATTCTGAGTAACTGCTACTATTACTAGTACTTACCATATCGTCACTAATGTAATTATTAAATTTATTAGGAGTGTTATTATTATTGTAATTGTTATAATTATTAGGCGTATTATAATTACTAGTATTTATTTTGTCGATATTACTTTTAAGACTATTAGAGATATTGTTATTAGAGTTTTTAGAGGTATATGCCTTATTAGTAAGAATAGGTCTTAGGTTGTTATTATTATTATTAGTATTATTATTATTATTATAAATCTACTCGTATAGAAGGTAGGTATTAGTACTACTAGTACTAGTACTACTTTTATCTTATATAGAAGTATAACTTCTACTACTTTATATTTGTATAGATATTATAGATGCTATGGATTGTATAGAAGTATAACTACTATTATTAGTAGAAGTAGTATAATTACTATAGGTATTATATATAATAGGTAGTATTAACGATATTAATTACTACAGTAGTTGCCATAACATTAACTACTATAATACTTACTATAGTTAATAAGTAATAATATTATTATTATTACCCCACTTTTAAGCTGAGGTTTATATACTAATCTAGCTTATTTAATTAGTCTAATTAGTAATTAGTTAAGGATAATATATTTAATAAGAAGAAATTGAAGAAAGAGAAAGAGTAATAGTCTCTTGTTTTTCTAAATTAATAGAAGGGGGTTTTATAAATAAAATATGTATAGTAAGTATTACTTTTCTCAATAACAGAATAACTTTTGCTTTATAATATCTTTAGTAAAAGTAATACGATTTAGCTATAGCTTTATAATATCTTATTATAGATAGTTATAATAGTTTTATTAAAAAACGGATTAAAACTATAGCCTTATTACTTAAATAGATATATTAGTTATACTACTATTTATGAGAAAGTAAGTAGTAATAAGTAGTTGGTATTACTTTTTTAGGCTAGGTAAGCTGTTTTTTGGTATTATAAGTAGCTAAAAGTAGTTTTATTTAATGAATATTAATACGTGAAAAACGAAGGCCCCTACGTATGACTGCTATTTATAGGTTTTTATAGTAATAGGACGGCCGATTATATAGCTATATACACTTATATAATATCTAGAAACCATTCTATAATAGAAGTATTAGCATATTAATTTTTCTAAGTATTCTAAGTAGGGAGGCTTTACGAAAATATATTATTATTAGTTTACTTTATAGAAATATAAAAGTAATAGAAAGGTTATCTATTGACTTCTATATAATAAACTAAAGGTATCTAGTAGTTAAAAAGTTAGTAGTATTTAAATTAGGTAAAATACCTAAAAGAATAGTACTTAAGTAATAGCTTTTAAGTATAAAGATAAATATAAAGTTTATAGTATTTTTCTTAGTAATTCAACTATTAGAAGTATTACCTTAAGTTAAAATATAAAATACTACTTAGTTTTAGAATATATATATAGTTTTACTTCTATTAAAAGTAATAGGGTTTTTATTAAAATATAATATTAAAAGCTATTTAGATAGAATAATAGTTTTATCTTTAAAGTTATACTCTATTTAGTATTATATAATAGTATTATTATATTTATTATTTTAAAGAGGATTTTTAAAGGTATTATTATAATA
>QAPG01001013.1:0-11976 GCA_004366825.1 Colletotrichum spinosum
ACCTAAAGATTATTACTCTTATACTATATAGAAGAAATTTAATAATACTTCAGATTCATATATTAAAGTAAGATATTATATATATATATATATATATATATATTATTTAATATATACCTTTTTAAGTATCTTAAGTGTTATATATATATTAATAAGGATAAGCTTTTACTTATAGTGCTTTTAGTAGAAATAGAGAAGTATTACTATTAAGTAATAAGATACCTCTATTAAATACTAATAGTATTACTCTTAATAGGACTATTTTGGGTTTAGTTTTAAATAAGGCTTTTTAGAGTTCTTTATCTTTATAGTATAAGAAAGTAGTATCTAAGAGGCTAAGAGTATTATTAGTTTGTATATTTATAAGACTAAAAGTATTATTTTAAAATATAAAATAAGGAGGTATAAGTTATATATCAATATTTCTATTTATAACTACCTTTTATAGTATCTAGAATAAATTACTTATTAATAAGTATTAGCTTTAGTAAGGTTATATAGTAGTTAAATAATAATTATAATAAAGTTTAAAGAGTATTAATCTTTGAAATATAAGAATAATTTAATTATAATATACTTTATAAGTTCTACTTTAGCTTAAGTATAAATTTATATAATATTATAAAACTATATTATCATATTATTATACTAGAAGAGAGTTGAAACTATAGTTAACATTAACTATTAGCTACGTTATTAGATTATTAGTAATTACATTAGTATTTTAAACTTACTACTATTTCTAAAGCTTTAGATTATAAGTCTGAACTTCTGATATATCTTATTAATATCTTTCTTTTTAATTGTATCCGTAATATAAAACTTAAAGTACTTATAACCCTTATAGAGAATAAGGTTATATTACATAATCTCTATAATACTATTAATAATAAAACTATTAACTTTTTTTTAATCAATTATCTAAATAGTAATTTAAATATTATAATAATACTGTTTTATAGAAATTAAATATTAATATTATATCTAATTATTCCTTAGCTATAAGATATATGATTAAATATAGCTTTTAACTGGAATCTAGAGGAAGCAAGTTATTCTTATAAATTATAAGATTTGAAATTAGTTAGATCTAAACTATTTAAAATTAAAATAATATATTACTAATTATTTAAATAGAGAAAGAATTATTATTATTAATAGTAGTAGTATTACTATTATCTATAATAATAGTAGTTTATAATACTTATTAAATATACTAAAGCTCTATAGGGATAACTATAGATAGAATTAGAGTATTATTATAAAAGTACATATCTCTATATAGTATTAAATCTCTTATTATAATAATATAAGCTTTTATAGACTTCTTATAGATATTTTTAAATATTAGTATTCTAAAAATATAATCTAGTAAGATTCCTTAGTTACTTTTTAAGTATAGCTTTATAATTATAAACTGAAAGTCTTAAGAGTTATAAGAAGGTTTAAGAATATATATATCTTACTATATATAATAAGAAGGTAGTATAAGTTTTACTAGTTATTTTTCTCTTACTATATATATATTAATAATTTGAATAAAAGAATGTTAATTTATAAGGTATTTAAGGTATTATATATTACTAAAGTAATATTAATAATATATTTAGTATATTTAAGGTAGATTTCCTGAGTAGTTCTATATGTAGTATAAATTTAAGTTAAAATATTTAGAGAGGGAGCTGAATCTTCTGAAACGTAGGAGTATATTTTGAAAATAAATAGAATAAGTATTAAGTTATTAAACTTAGTAGTATTATTAATTATTTTATATACTACTTGAAGGGATACTTCTTCAGTAATAATAAATACCTTATTATAATAAATCTTCTATATATAATAAAGAAGTATATAGTATTACTTAACCTTACTAATATTATTATATACTTTAATAAGAATAATATAAACTATTAATCCTATGATCTTTATTTCTAATCTAAAGTCTTCAGATTGAAATATTATATCTATATTAATAATAATAAACTTAGGAACGCCTCAGTATATATTAATTTCATATACTTTAAAGGTTTTTCGTACACTATCTCTACTAAAATATTTAGTAGAAATTAAGTAGTATTAATCATTATTATAATATTAATAATATAAAGTATAAAGCAGCTGTTAATATAGATAATATTAATAATAGTCTTAAAATTAAAGTTAGTATTTCTGTAGGTAGTAAAATAAAAATATAAAGGAGTTATATTATATATTTAATATTAGTAATAATACTTCTTAAGTGGTTTGAAAGTGTAATCTTTAACTAGATATTCTACCTTATTAAAAATATTATAAACATATATAGTAATTAGATATTTAAAACAATAGTAGAATCTCTATATCTCTATCTCTATAAAATATATAGAGGTAATTTTTCTCTCCTTCTTAAGAAGTATCTATAGATACCTCTATTTCTAAATAATTAGTATAACCTTCTTATTTTAATAGGACTAATTATAAATATTAAAAAATATAGTATTAAAGTAATCTATATCTATAAAGTAGAATAGGAAATAAGTATTATATAGTATGATATAAGATATCATAATACTAAGAGGTATAAATATATGCATTATTCTAAATATAATAATTAGAAAGGTATTACTAAAGTATATTATTACTAATTCGCCCTATAGAAGTATAAGAGTTATAAAGGGGTTAACTATCTACTTAAGTATAATAAACTGGGAATACCTAATAGTTAAGAAGTTAATAATACTTAAATTAGATAAAATATCTTAAAAAACAATATTTAAGTAATAGCTTTTAAGTATAAATATAAATATAAGAGTTATAATACTACTTTTCCTAGCAATTCTACTACTAGAAATACTATCTTAAGTAATAATATAGAGTACTATTTAGTCTTATAAGACTCTTATGATTTTACCTCTATTAAAAGCAATAGGGTTTTTATTAAAACATAATATAAAAACTATTTAGAATGAATAATAATTTTATTTTTAAGATTATAATATATTTAGTATTATTTAATAGTATTACTAAGCTTGTAATCTTCAGGGATATTTTTAAAGTTATTATCTAAACTATTAATATTTTTATAATCTATAAGGAAGGCTTAATATACTATTATAAAATAAATTTTATGGTTAGTATTTGATTTATACTAAGTAAAAGAAATACATCTCTCCTTAAGAATATATTTTATAAATTAGTAATCCGTTTTGCTATATGTATAGTACTTCTTATTTAAATTGTTATATATAACTAGAAGAGAAGATTAAGTTCTATTTCATATGAATAAATATAAATACTATAAAGTAGTATAAATAAAGTATTAAGTATTTTGTAATATAGTATTTTAAAAGAGTTCTCAAAAGGAGTTATATATATAATTAGTTTAAAATTAATTATAAATTTACCTCTAGTTATTATTTTCTATATTATAACTTTCAGATTAACAAAGTATTACTTATAGCTGATTTTAATTAGTCAAAGAAACTCTAGGATATTACTATAAAGCTAAAGAAGGCTCATTAATACTTAGGTATACTATAGTAACTATTAATAAATTAGAAGTAAAGTACTATATCTATATAGAGGTTTAATAGGAAGGTTTTCTCAATATATATAAGTTTAAGTATAAAGGCCTTAAGAGCTTCTTTTTTATTCTTTTTAGAATCCTTAGTTATAATACTTTGAAATGTAGTATTCTACTAATTAGAGAAGTAAAGTTATTAATATTTATTATTTTTAAAATAGTTTTAAAATAGTAAGTTATCTATTTCAACTATAGGTTAAGGCTAGGATTACTTAAGTATTTAAGATAATACTTAAAAGCCTGAACTTTTAACATCATTAAAAATATACTAATCTATATATAGTATCGAACATTAAGCTTAAGGTAATAATCATGAAAGATATAAATCTTAGTTTTAAATATGTTATATAAACTTCTACTATACTTCATATTCTTATTACATAGCTTTATAAAATTTATAATATATTTAATTGAGGTATTATTAAAAGAAGTAGTAGAAATAGAGTATAAAATATATTTATAGTGGTCTTTTTAGTATTGGGGAGGCTTTGAAATAATTAAATAGAAAGTTAATAAGACTAACTATCATAATAGAAGTCTCCTATCTTATACTATAAGTATATAAACTACTTAGGTTAACTATAGGTATTTCTTCTTAACCTCTTATTATAAAAGTATTATTAGTATTATATATTTAACCTGAAGCTAAATATTATAGAAAAGTAGTATAAAATTTAATTCTTCTAATATAAAATTATTAGCTTACTCAAAATACTTTTTGAAGTTACTCTTAAGGTTAATTTAATATCTTAGAACCTCTTAAAGTTCCTTATAAATGTATAGGGTAAATTCTTATTATTAAGATAGTTAGTATAATATTATAAAGATTTCAGTATTATTTATATCAACTTTATTACTATATACTATAAGGCAATGTTTAAAATAGTATATTATAAAGATATTAATAAGTTGCTAGATTATTATAAATTAACCTTTAAAATTACCCTGAACTATTTAAAAGAGTTCTAAATTATAGAGGTTTATATAAACATAGAAGGCTATCTAGTATGCTATATAGGTAGAGACTTTTATAGAGTCTTTATTTATAATATTCTTATAATTAAGATTGGGGATTTAACTGAAAAATATTAAATTGAAGTATTAATAGAGGTTTATAGGGATAGGGATACCTAAGGGTATTATTATTATAAGTATAGGGGTGCTTAGAGTAGGTATCTTACCTATAGGGGTTAATTTAGATATTATTATAAAGATAAGAAGGGTATTAAAAGAATTTTTAAGAGGTTATATAGGTTTCTCGAGGGGTTAAAGCTATAAATATTATATATCTCTAGTATTAAAACTCTAGTAATAACTTAAAGAGGGTTATTATATTTACTAAATATGCTTCTATAAATAAAGAATAAGGATAGTTATTAACCTTTTGATAGTAACTATTAGAAAATACTTTATTCTAAAATTGAATTAAGTATAATTATTAATATTTTAATAATAGCTATTTATGAAAGATTAATATATAATCCAGAAATCCCTAGTGAGGTCTTAGGGTAGGGAGGGTTTAAAGTGTTTAAGTAATAAATCTTATGATCTTTTATCTTATATAGATCTTAGGTATAGGGTTTTATAATTACTCTTTTTATTATAATAAGACTTACTGATTTGTAGTATAGTAGTAATAGAAGGATGAACTATCAATTAGTATTGATCTATCTAGAGAGTAATATATACTATATATAATCTTCCTATATAGGTATAAAATAGTATTTTAGTTATTCGTTCTTATTATTCTTATATTATATAGCATATAGCGTTATATAAAGCTTTAGATCTATAATATAGTAATTGCTTACTAATTACTATATATTTAGCTATTGCCAGCACTAGATACTTAGTATCTATTACTAATAGGGTATAGAAGGCATACTACTATATATATAGTAATACGTATCGTTAATATATACTCTATAGTATAGTATAACTGATATTTGTATTTATCAAAAGATAATAACTTTCTATATTAAAAAGCTTAAGAATAAAAATAATTTTAATATAAAGAATACTATTAATATTAATTACTAAAAGTATATTAATATTAAGCCTATAGTTAGCTAGATTAAATATTTAGATAATTATGACTATATAGACTTTTACTATAAGAAGTAGTTCCAACTAGAAGGAATAATAGTTAAAATTGTAGGAATCCTTAAGGTTCTATATATATTTCAAAAAAGCTACTAGATATTTCCAAAGTAGTGTATTATCTTTAATTAAGTTTATAAGAAAGTTAAAGTATTCTTTAGTACGATATACTAATTAAATAAGAAGTATATAGATAAGAATTATAATACTTTGAAAAGTAAAATATAAATATTTATTACTAAATTTATTAATTATAATATTACATAGAAATCTATAGGAAGAATATTCAATAATATACTAACTAGATAAACATAGATATATTATAAGATATTAATTACACTAATTTAAAATAACTTTTTAATTATCCAAATAGTTATTATAATCATAAAGGAATTTAAGATTCCTATAGTAAAGTATAGCTATTATAGAAAATAGAAGAATATAGATTTTAAGATATTTACTAAGTATTATAATTATATCAATATAGTTAAAATATTCAAAATAATAGTAATAAGGATTCATTTATTAAAGTATATCTATTTGAATTCTAAAGACTTATAAGATAAAGTTAAAAAAGAAATAGATATAGTTATCTATTAAGTATATAATATAATTAATATGTCTTATAGTACTATTAATAAGATAAAACCAATCATTAATAAGTTATATGAATAAATTATAAGGATTCTTAGAAATTAATACTAATAGTTTAAATAAGCAAAAGTAATTATAATATACATTGTAATTAATTTCTAACTAATAGTATAGATAATAGCTAAAGGTATAATTAATATTTCAACCATTAGTAATTATATTAATTTCTATATGAATTAGATAATAGTAATATTTTAAAGCTACTTTATAAGAAACTTTAAAGTAGAAATATATATAATAAATATTAAATATACTTAGAAATAATAATAGAATACTAATTAAAAGAATATATTTCTAAAGAATATAGAATAATAATATTATCTTAAAAACAGATATTTATTATTAATATAGAATTAGTAATATAAATTATTTCTTATCTTGATAATATGATACTAAGAGAAATAGCTATAAAAATACTATATAGTACTATTAATTAGATATTTAAAGAAGACGTTATAATAATTTATTTGATAATAATTATTATCATAATTAAAATAACAAATCCTAAGAGGCTTATAAAAATCTTCTAAAATTATACTTATTATTATTTTATAATACTAATTAAGGCAGGGGCTAATAGCTCGCTCTCTATTATAACTTTTAGTAGATATATTACCTCTCAAAATATAACTTTAGCTTTCCTATTCCTCCTACTAACTACTATAGCTAGCCCTAGTTAATCTAAGGCTGAACTCCTCGCGGCTATAGCTAGTATACTTATTTTATATTAACCTTTTTAATAATAAATAACTAATAATTCTTTCTATAATAACCTTACGCCTTCACACCTTCTCACCCTTATACCTTCATAGCTATATATAATTTAAATATCTTAAGATATTTAATTATTACTAACTATAGGTATTCTATTCGAATATTAATTATAACTTCAATATCTACTACCTTAATATCTTCTAGACTAAACCTTACCTACTTTTAAGATAAGATTTTATACTACTAATAGAAAAATTCTCTACTATTAATATAAACTAACTTATAATTTCTATATAAATATAGTAAGACTTAACCTATTTTTATTAGCGAATAATCTTAATATATTAAGTATAGCTAATATATAAATAATATATATATAGATTTAAATATTCTTAATATAACTTAATAGCTTTTAATATAGCTAATATATAAATAATATATATATAGATTTAAATATTCTTAATATAACTTAATAGCTTTTAAAACCCCTATAATTATATTACTATAATACTTAAAGGTATCTAATAATTAGTATTACAATAGTATATTAATATAAAGATATTATCTAATTCATACTTAGTCTCTAAAGTTTTTTAGCTTAGTATAATAATTTATAAGATAGCTAGATAATTATCTTTTAAATATCTATAAGCTACCTATTAATGATAGTTTTTAAAGTAATTCTATTGAAGTTTGATCTAATAAAGTAATAGTTTTAATTATAAGAAGTACAAGTTGATATTATTATATTTATCTTATATTTTTCTTCTTATAGGTCGTTATATAAATTTCGAGGGGATTTTGAATGAATTATAAAAAATATAGAAGAATAATAAGTTATAGAATACTTAGCTTTTAGTATTCTATTCTTTCTTATTTTTAAGAAGTTTAAAAAAGTTCTTAATTTTATAACCTTAGTAATTGTTTCTAGCTATATATATTAAGCCCTAGCTTTAATAAAACTCTCTCTAATTATTACCACGAGGTCTTCTACTACTATAGAATTGAATGTTAGAGCTAGGGTTATAATTATCTACAACAATAAGTAATTTTATTACTATTTTAACTAGTTGTAAGCTAGTATTAGTATGAATACTATTATTAAGTAAAATTTATAGTTAAATCTATATATAGGGTGAAATCTTCTACTACTATAGGGTTAAATATTAAAACTAGGGGTATAATTATCTATAATAATAAGTAGTTCTATTACTATTTTAACTAGTTATAAGCTAGTATTAGTATAAATACTATTATTAGGTAAAATCTATAGTTAAATCTATATATAGAGTAGAGAACTTAGATACTATTCTAGGTATAGAGTAAAAGTAACTAAATAATACTAATTAAATTAGAAATATTTCTAATTTCAAAGTTTTCTAAAATTAAATTTAAAGATATCTTTTTATATATAAGAATAAGGAGACTATTCATAAGTAATATATAATAATTAAAAGTGTTTGAAAAGATTATATTTGATATCTAATTTAATAGAACTATTTTAAAAATAAATATAAGATTTAGAAGTAAATAGAACTTTACAAACCTTAATATAGTTTAATCATTTATACTATCTAGAAATATTAGCTTTGACCTTATATTTATAACTATTTTATTTCTTCTTCATCTTTCTAATAGATATTAGTTGTAAATCTATTTTAATAATCTTAATAATAAAATTAAATAAGAAGAAGTATTTTTATTTATAGAAAGAAGTAATAAATATTTATAGTTCTCAATTTATAAAGATGCTTATAATAAGAACTATTAACCTTCTTATAGAAATAGAAATATAGTGCTTTTATTAGAAATTGAAGTATTTTAATATCTAAAAATTAAATAATATTTCTAATAAAGTAAGTTAAGTAGTAATGATTAGTAAAATTAAAATCATTATAAAAACTACTATCAGTACCGAATAAATAGTAAAATATGATATTAATTTAGATTTAAATTTAAAGATAACTATAGGCTTAATATACGAACTATTACTAACGTTATATATCTTAATAATAATGAGTTTATATTATATATAATTAGTATATTCATAGTACTTATAATTAAAATATTTATAAGAAGTATCTTTATAGAAAATATATAGTATATACTAAAGATATATTAATTTGATGTATATTAAGATTTCTTAAATAGAATTATTACTAATGTAGAATATAACTTTACTACTTAAACCTTCAAAGGAAAACCTAATAATATAAGTAGTAGAATAAAGATTATACTAATTGAAGTTTATAATAGTATTAATAAGATTAAATAATATTATACCTCCCTATACAAAACCTATAAAGTTACATATAATAAAGTATGAGAAATATTAAGAGAAGAAGTATTCTAAAATGTAATTAAAACAATTAATAATATTAATAGTTTTAATAGACTTATATTAATTCTATTTATCTTTAGAATATATGTATAGTTTAATATATTATTATTACTATTTCTAGAGACAATACGATATAATAGTCATTTATAAACTAATGGAAGAAGTATATAGTATCTATGTATAATATTAAGTCTTAGATGATTTAAATATATAATAATCCTTTCATAATATCTATCTACTAATTCTTATTATAATTAGATATATATATCTATTTCAAATATTAGAATTAAACTAAACTCTTTAGGCTTACTTTAATTAATAATGAGATACATATTATACAAATAAGAAGTAAGTCTAATACTTTCTCAATAATAATGATTAAATTATATTATTAGTTTTAACTTAAAAAAAGGAATAATGAAAGTCTTTTTAATAATAAGATCAAAAGAAAGACTTTAGTTAAAGAAATAATAATAATAATAATAATATATAAAGAAAAGCTAGAATAATAAGAATAACTATATGGAAACAATATTTTTTTATAAAAGCTAGTCTTTCTAATATTATATATTAGAATATCTATATTATAATAAAAGAAGTAAAAGTATTAGTTAAAGCTATTAACTTCTATTGATATAGTAATATTGAAATATTAAATAAGTTCTTTGAAGAGTTATAAATTAAGGAGTAGGAAATTCTATTAGTAAAAAGAGTACTATATCTCTAGTATTTTAATATCTAAATATATAAATTAATAAACGTCTTTAGCTTTAGATTTATTAATAAGATTAGAAGTATTAATAATATATTATGTAGAAGGTTATAACTAGTTCTTAAGAGATTTAGTAGTTAGGAGAAGATTAATATTTTTATATAATTATTAATAATATAAAGGATTAACTATTACTTTATATTAATACTATTAGTAATATTATATTCTTATATATCTATTGGAAACTACTTCTATAATATTATTTAAATATATATATAAATGGAAATACTATTAAATTACTTTATTTTAATAAAACTTCTTATTAGTTTGTAAAACATATATCTAGAGGGTATTATTATTATTATTATCTCATTATTATATAACCTTATAAAGTTAGATATATATTAATATATAATATATTCTAACTGCTATAAAGATAAATTAGAAATAGAAATCTTAATATATAACTTATACTTTATAACCTCTAGGGTGAATAACTTATACTTTAATATTATGAATATATAGATAGATAATACTTTTAACTCCTACGTATTTAGATCTAATAAAAGAAAAAAAAAGAGTTCTAATAAATAGGATTTATAGTAAGATTAAAGTTAATACTTATAAGTAGTAAACTTCTTACTTTTACTAGAAATATAATAATCTTTAAAGATAACAATAATATAATCTTTATTTAAAAGAACTAAAATAAAAAGATTAGACTTATTAGTTATACTTCTAATAAAGTAAAGTTAGTATATACTAAATAATAAGTATAAGAAGTATATATAACTTCTATATACTAATTAGAAGTATATTTTAACTTTTCTATTATAGTTTAATATTTAGATTCAATAAAAGAAGATATTAAAAGATTTAATAAGTATTTTATATAGTAAATAAATAATTCGGAATAAGATTTAATATTTATCACTCCTGATATTAAGGAAGTAAAGCTCTAAATCTTTATTAATAGAGTTTTTATTAATAATAAAAGTATAATATCTTAGTTAAGATTTATTATTATCTTAATAATAGAGAGAAATAATAAAAGTAATAATACTTTTAAGTTTAAAAGTAATATTATCTACTTTTCCTCTATTGAATTAAAAAGAATTCTATAAAGCATATTAAGCTCTAAAGTTTATAATATAATTATAGGAATCAATATGATATATATAATTTCTATTACTTTTAGATAAAGAACTAAATGTTAAAAATACTACTAATACTAATAGTAATTTATACTAACTTCTATTCTTTTTATAATGATTTTATTAAGTTAAGTATTATTAAAGAGAAGTATCTTATAATTAATATTATAATATTTTAATAATTATATAAGTAAAAAGAGATCCTTAAGATCTATTAGATTAATAGTAAAAATAATTTTATAAATAGTATAACTAAGAAATCCAATAATTAAACTTTTAGAAAGTTTATAATAAGAAATAAAATAATATTTCAGATAGAAAGATAGGTTATAAGAACTACTAATAGTAATAGGAAGAAGAGATAAGGGTAAAGAAAAGGTATATAAAATAATAAGAAAGAAGTAATAGAAAGAAAGAAAGATATGTTATAGTAAAAATCTAAAGTATTTAATATAGTATTAAATAAAAAGCGTAGTTTTATAGAGAAATACTATTTATACTATTTGTATAGCTTTTAGTACAACTAAAAGAATTTATATAACTAGAGGTAATTCTATATTTATATTTATATTTTATATTACCTTTACACTTTATATTAATTTTAGCGTTTTATATATTTTAGCTATAAGAGAGAATTTTATTGGTATTAAATTAAATATAGTATTAAGATAGCTAAAGTTAGAGTAATAGGTAATTGAGTAGTCGACCTATTTATTTAAACTAATAAGAATAGAGGGAT
>QAPG01001014.1:0-12042 GCA_004366825.1 Colletotrichum spinosum
ATATATATATATATATATATATATATATATATATATATATATATATGTGTAGAAATATGACTAAATTACTTTATATTAATAAAGCTACCTATTAGTTTATAATAGGTATATTTAGAAAGTATTATAATTATTATTATTCAACTACTATATAGTATTTTAAAGTTAAGTATATATCAATATATGATATATTCTAAGTATTATAGAGATAGACTGAGAATAAAAACCTTATTATATAATCTATAGTTTATAATCTATAGACTAAATAATCTATAGAGTAAATAATCGATAGACTAGATAATCTATAGACTAAATAATCTATAGACTAAATAATCTATAGACTAAATGATCTATAGACTAAATGATCTATAGACTAGATAATCTGAAGACTAAAAGATCTATATTTTCATATTATAAATATATAAATAGATAAGACTTTTAACTTCTACTTATCTAAATTTAATAATAAAAAAGAAGAAAGGTTCTAATAAGTAGAACTTATAGTAAAGTTTCAATTAATATTCATAAATAATAAACTTCTTATATTTAATAGAAGTATTATAATTTTAAAGTTAAATAGTAATATAATTCTTATTTGAAGAAACTAAAGTAAGAAGATTAAACTTACTAATTATATATTCAGTAGATTAGGGTTAATATATATTAGATAATAAATATAAATAGTCTATTTAGCTTCTATGTACTCATTAGAAATATATTTCAACCTTTTTATTATAACTTAAAACTAAGACTTAATAGAAGGGAATACTACGAAACTTAGTAAATACTTTATATAATAAATAAGTAGTTATATTGAAGGCCTTTGATCTATTTAAAGTCACATACCTGTTGGGAACTCCTTTTAAGAAGCTACACCCGGTAGTCAGCTATTGCTTTATAAACCCTAATAATAAATAAATAACTTAAAATAGAATTTACTATTTATCTCTATTAATACTAAAGGAATAAAGCTCTATATCTTTACTAATAAACCTTTTACTAATAATAGAAATATAATATTTTAATTAGAGTTTATCATTATTCTAAAAATAAAGGAAAGTAATAAGAATAATAATACTTTTAAACTTAGAAATAATAACATCTATATCTCTTCTATTAATTTAAAGATCATCTTATAAAGTATACTAACTTCTAAAGTTTATAATATAATTACAAGAGTTAATATTAAATATACAGTATCTACTCTTTTTGAATAAATAACTAAATATCTAGAAATACAAATGATTTTCATAGGAATATATAGTAATTTATACTCTTTCTATAAATGATTTATTAAATTCAACATTATAAAACAAGAGTATCTTATAATTAATATTATAGTGTCTTAATAATTATATAAACCAAAGGAGGTCCTTAAGACTTATTAGATTAATAGTACGAAAGGTTCTATAAATAGTATAACTAAAGAAACTAATACTTAAGCTTTAGAGAGATTTATAATAATAAAGAATATAATAATATAAATAGAAAGATAAATTATAAGAATTACTAATAGTAATAAGAAGAAGGAATAGAAATAAAAAAAGAGTATATAAGATAATAAGAAGAAAGTAAGAAAGAAAGAGAGATATTCCATAATAGAAGCCTACAATATTTAGTATAATATCAAGTAACAAATATATTCTTATAGAAAAAGACTATTTATAGTATTTTCACAATTCTTAATATAATTGAAAGGATTTACATAGTTAGAAGTAACTTTATACTAATTTTATGTTTTATATTACTTTTATATTTTATACTACTTTTGTATTCTATACTAATTTTGATATTTCATACGTTTTAGTTATAAAGCAAAGTATTATTAGTATTAAGTTAAATATAATACTAAGATAGCTAAAACTATAGTAATAAATAATTAAATAGTTAGCTTATTTATTTAAACTAGTAAGAATAGAAGGATTATTATATAGATTAATCTCTATAGTATAGAGTATATATATATATATATATATATATATATATATATATATACATATATATATATATTATAATCTAAATATAGATATTACAAATAGAAATAACTAGTTAAATATTATTTATACAATCAGTCAATTACAGTATTTACTAGTTATAAACTAATATAAGCTTTTAGTTATATTCTTACAATCTTATTTTAAAGATAAATAAGCTTTCATTTAAAATAAAAGCAATAAAATTAGTCAAATAATTATGTTTATTCTATATTTGGAATAATATCTAAATACTTTATTTCGTATATAGATTTAACTATAAAAAGTATTTAATAATAATACCTATATTAATGCTGATTTATAATGAGTTATAATAATCGTAAAACTATTTATTATTATAAGTAATTATACTTCTAATTCTAATACTTAACTTTATAATGATAGAAGAACCTATAGTAATAATTATAAAAGGTTTTATTAAAACTAAAGCTTGATCTATATAGCTAAAAATAACTATGAAAGTTCCAAAGTTAAGAACTTTTTTGAACTTCTTAAAAGTAGGATAGAATATAGAGTTTATAAAAACTAAATATTTGAAAATCTATTTTTCTTCTATATTTTATAATAAATTTGAAATCCTCTAGAAATCTATATAACTATCTATGAAAAGAAAAGTATAAGATAAATATAGAGATATCTAATTATAATGATTATATTTAAAGCTATTAGTACATTAAACTAGGTTTTAAAAAGGCTATTCTAAATAATATAATTAAATAATAACTTATCAATAGTTAAATAAAGCTATTTAGTTATCTTATAAGGTACTATATTAAATTAATAATATTAGAGATTAAGTATTAATTAGATAATATTCTAATATTAATAGTTTGTTATAATACTAATTATTAGATACTTTAGAGTATTAAACTAGTAAGATGTAAGTAGTAAAAAGTCAAGGGCAATTAACAACTCTCAATCATCAAAGAATAAGTCATTTAGAGTAATATTTAAAAATAGTATAAATA
The DNA here is from genome assembly GCA_004366825.1 of Colletotrichum spinosum. Lineage (NCBI taxonomy): Eukaryota > Fungi > Ascomycota > Sordariomycetes > Glomerellales > Glomerellaceae > Colletotrichum > Colletotrichum spinosum. The sequence continues at coordinate 2,960 of QAPG01001014.1, forward strand.
GTAATAATAATAGGAAGTTCAGATTCTATAAGAAATAAGAAAGTTCATAATATTAATATCTAAATAGAACTTATTTTCAGAAAGATTAACTTTATATTATATAGAGCTTTCAGCTTTATAGAACTTAGGTTACTAAGTAGTTTAATTACTACATATTCTAATATTACAATTTGATTAATTTAGAATATAATTAAATTAAAATCGTGTACCCTTAACTCTAATAATTAAGTTTCTATAAAGAATAGAAAGTATAAAGTTATAAGAATAATAGGGAATACCTAATCCTGTATTTATTTAAAATAGATTATTAGGATAAATATAAATAATAGCTAAATAGCTAGAACTCTAAGATTCCCCATTAAAGTATATAGGATGAATAAATCTTTTATAATGTCAAAAGTAATAGGAACTCTAAAATATATATAGAAAAAATAGAAAGCTTTTGGAAGATTAAACCCTGAAAGACCTAAAACCTAGAAAAGGATTTAAAAGAAAAGACATCAAAATAAGATAAAAGTAATCAGGAAAGATTAGAAACACTTACAATTAGAAAAGGGTTAAAGGAAAAGGTTAATCTTTAGAAAATAGACTATTAAGACTATTTCCTTTATAAGAAGACTAAATATTAAAATCATTCTATACAATCTTCTTAATAATATTATTAACTTTAGCTCAGCCTAAAGACCTTATTGAGAAATTAGTAGTATTATTGATTATATCAATATAATAGACATTATACTAATTATTTTAAATTAGATTTCTAATATAATTTAGTTACCTTTGCTCTATACTTAGAATAATATCGAAGCTCTATATTTCATATAAAGATTTAACTATAGATTTTACTTAATAATAGCTTTTATATTAATACTAATTGGTAACTAGTTAAAGTAATACTACAATTACTTATTATTATGAATATTTATACCTCTAATTCTAGTATTTAACTCTATAATAATAGAAAGCCTTATAGTAATAAGCTATATGAAGAAAGTCTTATTAAAAGCAAAGTTTAATATATATAGCTAAAGGTAATTACTAAAGCTATAGGGTTGAGAACCTTTATAAACCTCTAATAAATAGAAGACAATAAAATACTAAAAACTAGATATTCTATAATCTATTATTCTTCTATTCCTATATCTTTATAATAGAATTAAAATGTCTTTAGAATCTATATAACCATTTATAGAAAGATAACTATAAACTAAATATAGAAATATTGAATTATAATTATTATAGTTAAAGCTATTAGTATATTGAAGTAGGTTTTGATAAGGTTATTCTACATATTATGATTAATAAATAATTGATAGATATTGAAAAGAGAATTATCTAGTTATTCTTTAAGCTATTATATTGAATTAGTAATCTAAGGAAATGAATATTAATTAGATAATACTTTGATATTAATATCTTATTGTAATATTAATTACTAGATACTTTAGAATATTAAAGTAATATAATTATAAGAACTTTAAAGGTTATCTAGTTATATTAAAAGTATTTATATCTATATAAGTATTATTTATATATTAGTTATATTTAATTGACATATTAAAATTATTTCTTAATAAGAGTAAACTGAGTCTAATCATATTTATATAGAGATTATAAATTACTTTATATTAATAGTAGAGAGCTTTTATACTAGTAGTATAAAGTTCTATCTTAGGGATAAGTAGGATTTAATTTATAATAAGGATATTGATATTATAAATTTTAAAATTATGATAAATACGTAAATAGAATACCTATAGTTAGTAGTAACTGAATATCTTGAGATCTTCGAATTATATATTAATAATTATAAAGATATAAGAATATGAAGTTATTATGAAAGGAGTTGTTAGTTATTTAGTATTTATAAAAAGGTTAATATGAGGTAGATATACCTATTATGATAACTATAAGGAGTTTAGCTTTAAATTAACTAAAGGCTAGTTATAGTAGTTAGTAAGGGGGTAGGAGAGTTATAGTTATACTTTAGAGAGTCATATATGTACTAATAGTCATAGTAGAGAGCAAGCTATTAGCCCCTCCCGATTTCTAATATAACAATAATAAAAATTAACATACTTAGCTTTTTTATAGAATTCAGTATTAATGATAAGCTTTTAAACTAACTAATTATTTATAAAGGTAATTAGTTTATTAATAACTCTAAATCCTAAAGTTTTATTAATGGACCTATAGTTATTATATAAATAAATAGCCTTTTCAATAGTTTCCATTACCGCTATATATTTAGCTTTATAAGTATGTAAAGCTACTATTTTTTATTTAATTGAATTATAACTTATAATATTATAAAGATCTAAGTAAAATATATAGGCTAAAGTAGATTTTCCATTATCAATATTTCTAGCCCAATTTGAGTCTATAAATCCTAATACATTAAAAGGATTAATATTATTATAGTTATAAATTAATCTATAATTAGAATTTCTTTCTAAATAATTCTATATCCTATTAAAGATAATAGAGTATTCTTTAGAGGAATTTAAAGAAACTAAAAAGTAAATAATAATAATTAGAATGATATCTAGTTTAATCTTTAAAGTAAAATATAACAACGTTCCTACTGCTTTTCAATATTCTAAGATTTCTTTCTTTATAGTATTTTTCTTATTGATGAAGAATTTAATTTTATTATCTATTAGAAAGTTAGAGTTATAGATCTTCTTTTTATTATATTCAGTAAGAATTTTATTAGTATATTTAAATTAGTTTATTTCTATATTTGTATTCCTATAGTTAATAATTAGACTATTATTTAAAAAGATATTAAACCTTTCTGGATCTTGAATTTCTATATATATATTAAGATTACTATAAATATTTGTTTAAATAGCAGAATGATTAGCTCTTAATAGTATATTATTAATATAATCTATTAAGGTAGCTAAATATTTACTTTTATTAAGAGTAATATTAAGTATAAATATTTCTTTATTATAGGGAGATACTTTTAATTTCATTATATATAAGATAGATTTAAGGTATAAATACTATAATCTAAGGTCTTATTTTAATATATATAAAGCTTTATTTGATAAATAAATAAAAGACTGATTTCTATAGTTAGTATTATATTTTAAACTTTTAAAGTCTTAATTATAAATATAGTTAGTAAGTAATTTAAGCTATATCTTCTCATCTACCTTTATATAAATAAACATAATAGTGGTATTATATCAAATTAAAGTTTTATTCTAACAAAAAGATATAATGAAAATATATCTATAACCTTTGAACTTACGAGTAGTATTAAAGGTTTCTAAATAATTAATATTGAAATACTAATTGAAACTTTATATAATCTATCTAGTTTTATATATAAAATTACTAAAATTCTAATTGTTAAGTTTTATTGTTTATAAATGTATCTACTCTTTAATATATTAATATAATTCTTTTTAATAAAGGAAATATCAAAAAGTAATATAATAGTCTAAACTTCTATAGATTCTTTAGATTGAATTTCTTCATTTATAGCTCAAATCTAATTATTAGTAAATTGAAACCTTATAGCTTTTTAAAAATAAAATCAATTTGTCTATAATATTAATTGATAATATATATTTAATCATATAAGAATTGCTATATCTATTACTAAATGAATTATTCTTTAACTTATATTAATTATACTTAATATAAAAAATTAAAAAAGGATAGTCTTCAATTATAAAGAATATACCTTCTTTATATAAATATTGCTTATAGTTATCTTCAACTTTTAGATTTCAAAAAGGAATTTCTAAAGATACAGTAAACCTTTTATTAAAGTTCTTAATATTATTTATAATCCCATTAAGATGGGTTATAAAAGAACTATCAAGTTTTCTGTTAGGAAAAGGATTTAAATTACTATTACTGTTATGAATTTTATTTAGAAGAAGAAAGTAATTAGTATTTTTAATAGAGCTATAAATTCTATTAGTTTTAATAACAATTGGATTCTAAGAATTATCATTAGAATTAAATAAGTTAGACTTATTCTATCCATTAAACTAATTAAACTTAGTAGTAATAGTATTATTAAATAGATAGTTCTTCTTTTTATTAACAATTAAATTAATTTTTAAGAATATCTATATCTTCAGACTAAATAATATTAAAGGTTTAAAGTTCCAAAGTTAAATAAGTGTTATAATTAAAAGTAATTATAATATTCTTCCTTCCTATTAAATTAAGCTACTTAGAATACTTATTTTTAATTTTATAGTAAGATATTTTAACCTATACCTTTATACTATTTATAAAAAGTTTCTTTATGTTCTTTAACTTATATAGAGTCTTAAACTTAATAGGAGAATGAGGCATTTTATTATAAATATAAATAGAAATTAATATACCTGACTCTAAGAAATATAAACGTAAATTAGAATTATAGAAAAAGATTTTAACCCTATCAATTATAATTCTAGTAGTTTGTTTTATTAAACTATAAAGCTTATAAATATGAAATAGCTTAATTTTATATATAATAGTATTATTAAAATAAATAATTTCTATTCTATCATTAGAAAACTTAAAATTACTATTTATATTGACTTCTTTAAATTTCCTCTTCTTATTATCATCATTATAAATTATGTTCATAAAGTCTTTAAAAGTTAAGGTGATTTCTTTAGAGCTTTTACTTCTTAATAACCTTCCTTAATAAATGTACTATATTTATCTATAAATACAATAGGGTATTCATAATAACTATACATCTCTAGTAAAATAAATCTGTATGAATTTAAATTAATATATTTAAAATATGTAAATTTCTTAAAAGTATTTGAATTTTTATCGATTTTATTAGGAGACACCTTTTTAAGACAGACTTTATAAGTAGGTAGCCTTTGATCTTTAGAATACTTATAATCAATATTATTTATTACATTCTTAATTAACTTAATAATATTACGAATATAACTCATTTTATTATGCTATAGTTACCAGTTATTAATATTAGATATATTAATATAAACAATTAAAAGTTTAAATTAAATAGGAATTCTAAACTTATAGAAACTATTGACTTTAATTCCTATAAGTAAGAATTTATCCTATTTAATATTATATAATATAGATTCATCAAAGGAAATAGATAATATTTCTATTCAATTAAGTTTAGATTAATTTAATAGGTTAGTACTTAATTATAATATATGATAAGTATTATATCAAAGATAATTAATATTATTTAAAATAATCCTTAAATCACCTATTAATTAAAGTAATTACTTCAATATTTCCCTACTTTATAAATAAAAGAAGTTTAGTTTTATTGACTAAACAATTATATTCTTTGACTATATAAATAATAGTTCTAGTATTAATAAAGAATCAAATAGTATCAATCTAACTAATAGAATTCCTACTTTATTCAATCTTCTTAGAGATTAAAATATTTAGAGTTCTTTCAATAATAACTCTTTTAAGAAAAAGTTAATCAGAATTATATTATTAAACTTAATACCTTTTTCTTTATCTTCTTTTTCTCCTTCTTTAATATTAAGATTAAGTTGGATAAAACCTTTAGATATATTACTAGATATTTCTTTAATTATTCCTTTTCAAAGTAAAGTGATATTAATTAACTTTAAATTATTAATTCTATCTTCTTATCCTTCTCCTTCTTAGAGTATTCAAAAGACTCTTATTAATTGTAGATTTTATTTAAATAGAGAGTTGTTTAAAATAGGACTGAATTAATTCTCTTTAGTATAATCAATCTTTTTATAGCAATTATAGAAAGTACCTCTCTATTTCTTTTGGAATCTCTTAATAATCTTAGAAGACAACTATTTAATCATCTTATTCCTAAAGTTCTTTTTACTTATACAATGAATTAAAAAGTCTAAATTCTCCTTCCAAATTTATCTAATACATTAGAGAATAAAGAATCTAATTTATAAGAATCCTTATTAAATTGAAAGCTTCAAGTAATTAAACTAGTAAAAGCTTTATAACTTTTATTTAAGCTATTTAAAATATAAATTATAATAGTTTAATTAGATACTTTAACTTTCTTATAAGAGAAATGATTAATGAGTTTCTTAATCTTATTTAAATATTCTTCGACAAACTCAAAATTACTAAGAGTAATATTGAAGAATTCTTTATGAATTGGAGAATTATTATAAAGACTAATCAATTTATAAAGTCTTTTCAAATAATTAGATATATAAAGAGTATTAGTATTATGTTTAATAATTCTTAAAAGACTATCTTTATAATTTATTTCTATATAATTGGAAACCCTATTATACTCCTTAGTATTAATTCTAGTAATAGGTTTAGTTAAATCTATAAAACTATTTTTATCAATAAATAGAATCTTTAAATAGATAGACTAAATATAATAATACTAAATCCCTTTCAATTTAGAAATACAATATAATTTAGAGGTACTTATATTCTTAGATAATAGTCTAAAGAAATAAAGTAGTTATCTAATAGAATATGAGGCTAAATCCTAAAGTAGAATTATGATATTTAGAGTCTAACTCCAATAGACTATTATTAAATAAAGTATTGAGAATAATATAAATCAACAGTCAATTAATAGATTAATATACCTATAATTTAAGGTAATTTAAAATTTAAATTTCATAAGAAATACTCTTTTATAAAAATTAAAAATAATTTACAATTATAATTTCTAAACCTCTTTATAGACTTCAGATTCTAATTTGTAGAAAACCTTAGTAGGCCTAAGAGTTAGTTTATAGAAAGTCTTGATAGATTTAAAATATAAGGAATTTTTAACTTCTATTATTTAACTATCTCTTTTATTAACTTAATAGTAAACCTATTATTCTAACTAATATAATCTTCTTATAGGTTTATCTAATATTGAACTAATTAATTAATAAGAGGAGTTAATTAATCAGTTGAAATAAGTATAAATATAATAAGCTATAGAGCTTTATAAATATAGTTAAAAGAAGTTTTATATAAATAGATAAATAAAAAGGGACTTAGGATTAATAAATATAGTTTTTAGTATAGTCTAAGTAAATATGCATAAGAATATAGTAATTAATATTAATAATACGTATAAATAGAAATATAATATTAAGAGAAAGATTAATATAAAACTGAACTTATAATCTATTAAACTGATAATAAATAACTAGTAAAGAAGTAAAGGGAATTAATGATTCTCAATTATTAGAAAATAGGTTACTTAGAATAGTATTTGAAAATAGTATTAATATTAATATAAATAGTAGAAATAATAACAAGTTCAAATTCTATAGGAAGTAGAGAACTTCATAGTATGAGTATCTAAATAGAATTTATTTTCAGAAAGGTTAACTTTATATTATCTAGAGCTTTAAACTCTATTACACTTAAGCTACTAAGTAGTCTATTTACTAAATATTCTAATATTATCGTTTAATTAATTTAGAATGTAAATAATTAAAGTAGTATAACTTTAACTCTAATAATTAATCTTTTATAATAAATAGAAAGTATATGGTTATAAGAGTAGTAGAGAATATTTAAATCCTTATTTACCTAAAATGGGTTATTAAGATAGGTATAAGTTATAGCTAAATAGCTAGAATTCTAACATAGAGTATTATAATAATATAATTATAGGAATTTTGAAAGATATCTAGCTATATTAGAAATATCTATATCTCTATATATATTCTTGATATATTAAATACGTTTAATTTATATATTAAAATTGTTTATTCTTAAGAGTAAGTTGAATTCTATTCCATTTATGAAGAAATTATAAGTTCGTTTACATTAGTATTAGAGACTTTTTATATTAATAATATAAAGTCTTATTTTACAGTGAAGTAAAATTGAATAAGGATATTAAAGTAATAGATATTTAAAGTTCTAATATATATTGAAATAGAGTATTTATAGTTGATGTTAATTAGATATCTCGAGATATTTGAAGTATATATAGTTATAAAAGTATAAAGGTATAAAGGTATAAAAGTATAAAGTTATTACGGAAGGAACTATTAGTTATTTTTTATTTATAAAAAAGGTAATATGGGGTAAGTATACTAGCTATTATAATTATAAAACGTTTAGTTCTAGATTAAATAAGGACTAGCTATAGTAATTAGTCGGGGAATAAGAGAGCTAAAATTATACTTCGGCAGGCAATATATCTAATAATAGTTATATAGAAAGCGAACTATTAGCTCCTCCTAATAAAGTCATTAATATTAAAGTTATAAAAGATACTTAGATATAATGCTTATAATTAGTAATAATTAAATATTTTAAGATATTTTAATTATTTATAGTATAAAGGCGTAAGAGTTTAAGGTTATTATAGAAGAAGTAATTAGTTATTTATTATATATATGTGAGAATCGGTATAGTACTAAGGTTACTATATAGTTATACCGGCTTATATAAAGCCTAATTACTCTATTTATATACATTTAAACATTTCATTCTAGTTTGAATAGATCATATTTTTCAAAAACTTATATTAAGACTCTATACTATATTATTTATTTATTATAGTTATAAGCTTACGTTTATTTCATTTATCTCTAAACTACTCTTAATTAATTAATATAAAGAAAATCCTTTTTAATCTATCTTATTAATTCTTTAATAAACTATTTAAACATAGTATACTTAACTATTAGTAGTCTTAATATAATAATAAAGCTATCTAATAGCTCTAACTTTAACTATTAATATATTATATTATAATTCTATATAATAAGTTGAGATATCTAGAAGTATTTTAATCTAGATATTAAGCTAGATCTTAATATCTTAAAAGTAATTAATCTACTTAATTATAATAAATAATTTATTTAAGAAAATACTATTTAATAAGTAATTATAAGTACTAAATTCTTTACTCTTAATACTAAGGGGATTTTAACTACTATATAATAGATTTCAAATTTTAAATAGTTTAAGAATTTAATTATAAGGAGATAAAGAAATATTATAATATAATTTAGATATAAGTTAATACTACTATTAATAATAGCTTTCTAATACCTATTTTAATAGAACTCTTTAATAATAATAATATTTCTATTTAAACTCTTTTAAAAATTCTAAAATATTAATATATTTAAAAT
>QAPG01001015.1:0-12033 GCA_004366825.1 Colletotrichum spinosum
AATATTATCTATATATACTATATAATATATATTAATTAAACTAGTAAGTATATAGTTAATATATATTTAGAAGATTACTAATATAATGATAAGATTAAATAGTATTATTATATATTTATAATAGCTATATTATACTCTAAATATTATTCTCTAATAATCTTCTAGTTTAATTCTAATATAATAATAAGTATTTTTAAAGTTAATCTTTGAAATCTATATTACTTTTTAAAATCTATCTAAAAGCTTACTAATTAGTAATAGTAAGTATTAATTCTTAATTATAATCTTATTAAGATTTCTATAGTTAATATAGAAATATAGAAAGCTATTTCTTTTAGTATAAAAAAAATTAATATATCTATTTTACTTATAGATAGCTATATATATCTATTCGCTAGGTTTTTTATAATATATACTTTTAATTCTTCTAATTACTACTTACTTAGCAGATATATAGGTTTATAAGATAGCTTTCTATTTAACTTTAAATTAATAGTATACTTAGTATTTTTAAGAATTAGAACTAACTTTATTATAATTTTGTTAAATACTTCCTATTTATTTATAAACTTTTAAAAGATATCTATAGTTATAATAACTTTATTTCTTTTAAGTATTTCTATATAAATTCTAAGGTTTTTTCTTATCTTATTAATATATAGTATATAGGTAGTCTTATTATTCTTAATAATCTCTTGAATAAATACTTCTAATTTAATAATAGATATCTACTTATAGTATTAGGTATTTATCTAAATATTTATTATAATACTTTCTTAGTTTATAGAATATTATTCTAATAAGAAGTTTATATATCCTTCTAATTAGTAAGTATTAATAAATAGCTAGTATAATTTCTATAGAGAGGTATTTAAATCTATAAGGAAAAATATTAATTAGTATAACTTCTCTAGTTTTAATATTCAACTATTAAATCCTTTTAAAATAAGTATAATTACTTCAGCTAGAATTAGTCTTAATAATATAACTAGCTACTTATTAATAAGATCTATTTATAAGTATAAGTTTATATTTATTATTACTTCTATTTCTTTAGTATTCTAGGGAATAATTATTAAGCGTTTAGTTATTTTCCTTATAAGAACTAATTCTTTAATTAGTATAAGGATTATTAATTCTATTTCTATATTTATTTATTTCTCTAGATTTCTTCTATATAAAAATTAGTATTAATAATTTAAATTAAAATATAAATTTTATAGTATTCTACTTTTAAATAGCTATTAGTATTATGTTTATATCTATTTTATTCTTATACTTTATAGCTCTATATTCTATCTTATTATATAAGAAGTATACTTTTATAATCTATAAGATAGCTAATATAAATATAGTTTTCTAAATTAAAATAAATATAATATTATTTAATCTACTAATATCTTATTACTATTTAATATTAATAGAATTAATAATCCTAATTATCTTACTATTTATAAAAGTAGGAATAATTAGAAAAATTATAGGTTTATATATAAATATTTATATTTCTTATTTTATATTGATTTATTAATATAATATTATTAGACTTCCTATAGTCTTTTAGCTTCTATTATAATATTTCTGATTTTTAGAATTAGGATTTTAAATCTCTCTATTTTGTTTTTAAATCTAAATATAGTTAGTAGAAGTAGATAAAAGCTTCTTTTTTATTCTACTTAAATCTAAATATATTTAGGTTTTAGTATAATACTAATTATTTAGTATAATACTATATAAATAACTAATATTCTCCTTATTATACTTCTTTAAACTTCTATTTATATAATTTCTCTTATATTTCTAAATTAATATACTATTAGTAAATAAATATAATAAAGTTAGTTTAAATAGAATTATCTTCTAAGCTAACCTTATAATTTCTCTATTCTATCTAGAGTTAAAATATTAGTTTTATAAATACTTATTAAATCTACTAGTTAATTATATTGTTTAGTTAAATTTAGTAGCTATTTTTAATAATTATAATCTAATTATTAACTTATTTAACTATAAACTCTTTTCTTATTATTTTATAGTTATATAAAAGTAGTTTTTCTTAATCTTTAAATAGTCTTAATATTACTAATTATTTAGCTAGCTATTAAATAAGGGTTATAGTCTGCTCTTTATAGGCTTCTTATTATTTCTATATTTATTCTTAATATATCACTATCTAGAACTATATAGTTTTAAATATCCTACTTATAATACCTATTAAATCTAATTTAAATAGGAATAGTAGCTATAATAATACTTAGGATTACTTATTAAATCTAAGTATTAATTATTAAAAGTTTAGTAACTATTTAGACCTAGGGAGTATAATAAAAGTTATCTTATTTTTTCTTCTTATATTAGAAAGTAGGTATTTCTTTTCTTAAGATATATCTTATATAAAGTTATCTAATAGGTATTGTTTTTCAATTTCTTTAATATATTATTAGTAAGGGCTTATATTAATACTAAGTTCTAATTCATCTTAAGTAGTATATAGAAAGTATTTCTCTTTAGGGGTATTTCCCCCTAGGGTTACTATCTTATTATTATTATTATTATTTTATTTATCTAATTCCTAGTAATAATATAGTAAGAAATATCTTTCTTTAGAAATATCTTCTCTTAAAATTACTATCTTATTATTATTATTATTATTTTATTTATCTAATTCCTAGTAATAATATAGTATAATACTAGCAGTCTTACTATATATTTCTATTAAGTTAGATATTAATTATTAAAGTTTATTAAAGTTTGTATTAGGTTTATACTTATAAGGTAGGTATTTTCTATTAAAATAGTTACTATTTAATATTTTTACTTATACTAGTTACTTAAAAATTTGAATAGAAGTAATGGAATTATAAAAATATAACTAAAAGTTTTAATTAAGAAAGGTTTAAATATATAAATAAAGTTTATATTACTATATAGACTATTATTTAAAGGATTTAAGTTGTAATCCTTTAGCTGAAAACTCTTTCTAGTACTTTAGTAGTTATATCTAGCTAATTACTAGGTATATTATGTAATCCTATTAGTATATCCTTACATCCTACTACTTCTATTCTTATTCTCCTACTACTTCTTCCCCTTATTTTTATTCTTATTTAGAAGAGACCTACTACTTTAAAAAAGGAAGCTACTAAATTATTGTATACTCCCTATACCTTTCTAACTAATAATAATAATAATATTAATAACTTTATATATCTTATTCCTTACTACTACTACTTCTGCTTTATAACTACCTAGAAGCTAACTAGCTATATCTTACTATTTTTTTTAATTATAAGATTACTAATATATTCTTATTACTTCTTTTTTCCTCTTTCTACTAATTATTTTAAATATTAATAATAAGTATTCTTATTATACTACTATATATAATAAAAAGTATATTTTAATATATTTCTATCTTTCTTCTTACAAATTATTCTTATAACTATAAAATATATTCTAATATTTTTTAGGCTATTTATACTACTATTTTTATAGTTCTTATTTTATATCATTTTTCAATAATTCTTTATTTAAAATTAATCCCTTTTTTACTATTTATAATATTAAAGTAGAATATTTATATTATTATCTCCTAGTACTCTCCTACTAATTATTAATATAGGACGATTTTAAGAAAGTTTAAGTTACTATTTATAAAGCTTTCTAGGCTAAGGTTTTTTATATTAATAAGTTTAATACTAAGTATAAAGTTAAAGATAAAGAAGCTAAATAGTTAACTTATAAGTACTAGCTTATACCTATTAAAACTATAGTTACTACTATTTTATAATATAACTATTTCTTAGAGAAAAATATAAAAACTACTACTACTTTCTAATAAACCTAAGAAGTATAAACTTACATTATTGAAATATAAACTACTATTTTTATAAACCTCTAGACTAGTTTTCTAAAGTAATTTTTAACTTATTTTTATATTATAAATATCCTTCTATCTTTCTAATACTTCTCTAGTAATTTCCTACTTATTAATATTATTTTGTTAATATACTAATACTTTTAATTTATATTTTCTAATTCTTAAAGCTCTTAAGTAGCTTAATAATAATAATAATAATAATAATAAGGAAAATAGTAGAAATAGAAATAATGATAATAATAAAAGTAATAATAATAATACTAAGTAATTTAATACTTTTTTATTCCCCTCTTAATATTCTATATATTTCTTCTTTTTAAAGATTAATTACTATTTTTAAATTTTATTATATTTTTTTCTTTAGCTTTTAAGCTAATAGAAACTTTCTAGCTTTATTTTACTAACAACTTAAATATACTACTTTCTTTATAACTTATTAGTAATTTTTAAGAGATCTTCTTTATATTCTAACTTTAATTTTAATAATATATTCTACTAAAATTCCTATAAATTTTCCTCTACTTTATATTTCTTCTATTTAATTAAATACTAATAGTTTCTTTATAGTTTTGTATAATTTACTATATAATTAACTTTATAGATATTATATTTTACATTTTAAATAGGGACTATTTAAAGTACTAGTAGATTGCTTTTATATTTTTCTAATTATAATAGTAAGAAGATATTATAAATCTTATACTTTTTATTTAAATTAAGTTTAAATATTTAATTCTTATTAACTATTTATATTATTCTAAAAAGTTCTAAATATTTATTAGATAGCTTTTTAACTAATTATTTTTATTAAATATTCTTTATAAATAGTAATATACAATTACTAACTTTAAAATTTAACTATTTCTTTTTCTTATTATATTACTTAGTATATCTTTTATTTATTTTCTCTAGTAGGACTTTTAGCTATTATTAATAGGACTAGAGGTATCTCACTTTTTCTTCTATTATAAAGACTATTTTAGCTTTAATATTTTCTAGAGAGTTATTATAAGGTCCCCTAAGTAAATAACCTATTAAAATATCTACTAATATAACCCTAGTAGTACTATAGACTGAAGTATTATAAATACATTCAGCTATAAGTAGCTATTTTACCTAATTGTCTTAGTTGAAGTTAACTACTATTTTTAGAAAGTATTTAATATTCTAATTTTATTATTCTATTTACCTATTAATCTACAGTTCGTATATTATACTTAGTTTCCTCTTAATAACTAGTAGGTATATAATAAGAACTTAAAATCTACTAGTAAATAGTCAACTTCTATTAGATATAATAGTTTAAAGAACTCTATATTTAAAGAAGATATTATTTATTAAGAAAACTACTAGCTTATCTACTATTAGAAACTTCTTTATTAGTTAGTAGAATATATACTTTGTAAATCAATCTACTACTATTAATATACTATTATAATATTTCCCTAAAAATCTAATTAACTTAAGTAGTTTGATAATAAAATCTATACTAATATATTACTATAAGCTAATAGATACTAGTAGAAATACTAGTTTATTATATAAGAAGTAGTATTAAGGTTTCAATTATTAGTATATTATATATTTTAATATATATTCTATAATATTCTCTCTTATAGATTTCTATTAATATATTTATTCTAACTTTTTAAGTGTTTTAATAATACTTAAATACCCTCCTAAAGGTTTATTATAAAAAGCTATTAATAGGTTGATCTAAAGTTAATATCTATTTAGAATAACTAGTTTATTTTAAAACTTCACCCCTCCTTCTTTATTAATAGACTAATTATTATCCTTCTAATATAACCTTTTTCTTCTCCTAATAGTAGCTTTTTTTATACTTATTAGATTTCTTCTTCTAATATTCTTTTTAGTCTCTCTAGAATAATATCTTCTAGGTTTACTATTAGCTTTTAACTTTAGAAGGATATTACTATTATTCTATTTAAGAATTAATTTCAAAAGTCTTCTAAAAAAATATTTATAGCTCTTTAGGTTTCTTTTTCTATAAATTAATAATCTAATTATCTTAATAAGTTATCTATTAGGTTTTACTTCTCTAACTAATAGTTAATAATATAATTAAATAATAATATATTTTAAAAGAATCTTATTTAATAACTATTAAATTAGGATTTTACTATTAGATATTAATAGTTTAAATAGTTAGTAATAAAAGTAACTTTATATTATAAATATAAGAAGTAGTACTTCTATATAAATACTACTTTATAAATAACTAGTAGTTTAACCTCTAGTATATTATATTTTAACTCTACTTTTTTTTACTTCTATAAGAAGTAAGCTAATAATTACTATTACTTTTTTTCTAGTTAGATAATTACTATTCTTATAATAAAGTTAGAAGTATCTATTTCTATTCAAATTAGAAAGATTAGATTAAAATATTTTAAAATAAATACTTAAGTAAACCTATCCTATAGATTCTTAAAAACTTTAATTACTCTAGGGGTTATTATATCTTTTCTTTTAACTTATTTAATTAGTTAATTAGTAAGTCTAATATATACCTTAAAGTAGTTCTAAATAAATCTCCTATAGAACCTTATAAACCTAAGGAAGATCTAAGTCTCTCTAATACTAGTAAATAATAACTACTCTTTAATTATTAATATTCTCTCTTCTTCTATAGTAATACTCTTAAGAGAAATAATAAAACCTAAGAATTTAATCATTTATATATAAAACTTATACTTCTCTAAATTAGTATAAAACCTTATAGTTAATAACTAGCCTAAGACTTCTCTTACTATTTCTATATAATCTTCTTCAATCTTAGTAAATATCAGGATATTATTTAAATAGATAATATATATAATATCTATAAGGCTTATTAAAATATTATTAATATATATTTAGAAAATTACTAAGGTATTAATTAAACTAAATAATATTATATAATATTTAAAATACTTATATTAAATCTAAAATACTATCTTCTACTTATTACCTAGCTATATATGAACTTAGTAGTATATATCTTTTAGATCTAATTTAATAAATTATAAAACTCTTCTTAAATAGTTTAAAATCTTACTAATAAGTAGTAGTAGTATATAGTTCTTAATAATAATATTATTTAAACTTCTATAGTCTATATATAGTTTTAACTTACTTTTTTTTTAAGATAAATAGGATTAGTACTCTTATAAAACTTTTTAATATTTTAATCTATCTTTTTTTAAAAGTGAATATAAGGTATTAATATAGTTCTTCTAACTCTTTTTCTATAAAAAGATAAATAGAGCTTTATAAAAGCTTTTTATCTTCTTCTAATTCTATTATATATATATAAATATCTTCTTCTATTAGAATACTAGTATTTTTTATATTAAAAATATAAGCTTATTCTTAATATTCTAGTAGAAAATAGAGCTTTATAGTAATTTCTTACTTTTTTCTAATTCTATTATATATATATAAATATCTTCTGCTATTAGAATACTAGTATTTTTTATATTAAAAATATAAGCTTATTCTTAATATTCTAGTAGTAATTAATTAAAATTAACTTTTTTTTATTTAAATCTCTTATAAGTTTTTACTAGGCAGCTTACTACTCTCCTTCTATTAATATTAATATAGCTAAGATTATTAATATATATTTAGATTATTTCTTAACTTTATTAATTATTTTAGCTCTATATATTAGTTTAAAGTTAGTAATAATTAAAAGATAGATCGAATTTAAAGTTTTTTATTCTAAGTTAGGCTTTACTTCTTTTCTCTAAAGAATCTTTAGAATTATATTATATTTATTAGTATTACTTATTTAGAATATATAAGATTTTATTTATATTATATTAAAGTTATCTATAATCTTTATAACTATAGTTTGTATTTTATATTTAAATATTATTCTTTTTTAGAAGCTTAATATCTTTAGTCTTAAGCTAATTTCTATAAGTTTAATATTATATAATATCTTCTAACTTAGAATATTCTTATTAGCTCCTAAGTTAATAAGTATTTTTCTCTTCTTCTAACTTCTTTTTATATAGATTAATACTTTAACTTTAAAATATTAATAAGATTTTAAATCTTATAAGATATAAATATTATTAACTTCTATCCTTAAAGTATAATAAGGTCTTCTAGTATACTTAAGCTTCTTATAAATATAATAAATATCTTTATTATATTAGTATAATATATAGTTTATCTTTTTATAATTATAATACTTAGGTAACTTCTAAAGAATAGTTATTTAAAACTATAGGGTTCCTTCTTATTTAATTTTAAACAAAAGAATAACTATAAGAAATAATTCTTTTAACTAGTTCTCTTTACTTATTTCTCAAATTAGAATAACTATTTATATAACTAATAGTTTATAATTCCTTTATTCTAATATTCTAAAAGTAAGTTCTATTAAGATAAATCTACTTAGGAATTACTTCACTATTTCTATTCTTTTAACTATATAATTTAACTTCTAATATATAATTAGTAAGTTTCTATTTATAATTATATATTTTAACTTAAATAATAAGTAATTAATAATATTAATAATTTAGAGCCTTTCTAGTTGAATATTAAGATATCCTATTTTAAAGGACTTATATATATTAATAAACTATTAGTAGGATTATTTAACCTTCTAGCGAATTATATCTAATTTAGCTATTATTATAATAGCTTAGGTGTTATTATTATTTATATTAAACTTTAATTATTCCTCTATTACTACCTAAGTAATTTACTTAATATTATTATTATAAATAATAATAACCTATTTAATCTATTAGTAAGATATAATACTTTTTAGATATAAACTTATATATTAAACTTTATCTTTATCTATAATAAAGTTATCTTCTACTAAGTTGAACTATCTTTATAATTTAAATAAAAAGTTATTAAAGTCTAACTAGCTATTTTTTTAATATTCAATAAAAGCTAACTATTTAATTAAAAGGTTTCTTTTTTATCTCTTAAGGTTAGATATAAGAATAGAAGACCTTCTAATATTTCTTTCTTCTAGATTATCTCTCCTATATAATATTATTAATCTTTCTAACTTCTACTTCTTCTTTAACTTCTTTATTTCTTTTTTAATTAATTAGTTTAAATTAGTTTTAGAAAGATTACTATTATTCTAAGGGGGTAATTATTCTTTTAGTTTATTAATACTACTATTAGTAATTATAAGAATTAGTTCTCCTATTAAGCTAAACCTAGATTCCTAAGTTATTTAAATAGTAGGTTTCTAATATAATACTATTATAATCTTATTAATTAGTATACTTAAAAGTAGGTAGAAGTTTAAATATATTAGGTTAGGTTTATACTAAGTAATAAGATCTCTTAATAGGTATATAATATACTATATAACTATTTAAACCTAGCCTTCCTCTTATTTAACTATAGCTTTATACTTATATTTAAGCTTTATGTTACTAGAATATCTACTGTTCTAGTAGCTGAGGCCGGCATACAGGGACCCCAGTGGCCCCCTAGTGCCCCCCTTCTCTATAGTAGCCTAATAGTTATATAACTTTTAATAGTAGCTTATAAGTATAAAGCTATTATAATGTACCCCTTTAGATATAATTATACCTAAGTAAATACTAGTTAATATATAATATTAGTCACAAATTTCTATTTTATATATATATATAATTATTGAAATATATAATAAATAAAATAGGGGAAATACTAATTATTTCTAAAATACTATATAAAATTAAATTAATTAGGTAAATACTAATAATATGTTATGGGTAAGATTTTATAAATACTTTTATCTAGCTAGCTGGTAATATGAAAACTTTAATATCTTAAGTTTATTTAGGGTAGTAGTTTTAATACTTTAATATATCTAATAGGTCTCATACTATTTATAATACGAATTAACATTTATCTAAAAGCTCTTATTCCTATATTTATAGGTTAGGATAGAGGTTATTCCGGATTAATACTTATTAGAAATACTTCTAGAGCTAATACCTACCCAATCATAGTTAGTCTTTCTACTTATAAATTATACCTAGTTTTTGATAGTTTTATTATTAGGAATATTCTATAAAGTATTACTAATTTATATAAAGATATTATATTTCTATATAAAGCTATTCTTTTAAGTAGAGAATAAGGGAATTAATATAATACTTTTAAGTATTTCTTAAAATGTCTTATACTAATTATTGTTTTGGGTAAAGTATATATTTCCTTATAATTTATACTTTATAAAGTAATTTAATTCTCCTAATTCTTATATTATTAAGTTATATTCCTTTTAGTGATATATTTATAAATATAATTAGAATCATAAATAGTAAGGTAATCAAGATTTATATTTATAAATAAAGAAAAGAGATAGATAGAATTAAAAAGTTATAACTAGATTCTTCTAAGAGATATCTATTAAATATTCAATATATTTATAAGTAATTATTTATATACCTATTCTAATCAATAAATTTCTTACGGAGACTTCTCTTAAAATTATACTTTTTTAAAAATCAAGAAAGCTTAGAAGTATTTAAACTTAAGTCTTAAGAATACTTT
Source organism: Colletotrichum spinosum (assembly GCA_004366825.1). NCBI lineage: Eukaryota > Fungi > Ascomycota > Sordariomycetes > Glomerellales > Glomerellaceae > Colletotrichum > Colletotrichum spinosum. Next base: position 10,415 of record QAPG01001015.1, read on the forward strand.
TTTTAGTCTATTAACTGATATATTATTTATTAATATATAGATAATATTAAATAAGCTTACTATATTTTTAATAGAACTATATACTATAGATTTCTATATAGTAGAAGTATATAAAGATTTACTTATTAATGTTAAGTACAAGATGAATTATTTAGCTATTATTATAATAGATCTTTTAAATATTATCTAACTTTAGGGTAATAACTCTAAAGAATTACTTAAATATTATAATTTCTTTTGTAATATATTTAAGTGTTAGGAGTTCTATTTTAATCGTAGATATAGTAATAGTAACTTAATAAGTAGACTTCTATTAGATTAACTTTCTAAATAAAGAAATTACGTATTTTTAAGAAGATTCTTATATTTTATTATTATTAGTAAATAAAGTATTTCTCATAATTAAAAATACCTATTTACCCCTTACGTTATTATAGTAAATTATGAGGAAGTAAATAGAATATAAATAATAGATTATCTAGTTAATTATTAAGAAGTATTAATAGGAGGGATTTATAAAGTACTATAGAAGCTAAGTATATATAAAGAGGATATTAGGATAGATTATAATTAATATATAAAGTATTAATTTAATCTTCTCTTAGAATTCTTTAATTTTAAAAGTTATAGTAATATTTGAATTTAAAATAAAGGGGATTATAGGAATAAAGGTTAGAGGTAAAATTATATTAGCTAAATTATAATATTTAGCAACTCTTTAATATACTCATTATAAATAAGATTAATTATTCTTATTTATAGATTTTAAATAATTTATATCTTAAAGAATTATTCTACTAATCCCTAGGTTCTTATTTTATAAATACTTTTTATTTATAAAATAAGCTAAGTAATATATATTACTATTTAGTAGTAGTAAAGAATACGGATATTATTAATTTGATTACTTTTGTTCTATACCTAGAATAATATCTAAGTTGTTTACCTTATATATACATTGAACTATAAACTTTACTTAATAATAATATTCATATTCATACTAACTTATAACTAGTTAAAATAGTAATGAAATTACTTATTATTATAGATAATTATACCTCTAGTTCTAATATTTAACCCTATAGTAGTAGAAGACCTCGTAGTAATAATTTATATAAAGAGAGCTTTATTAAAGCTAAAGCTTAATATATATAGCTAAAAGTAACTATTAAGGTCATAGAGTTAAGAACTTTTTTAAACCTCTTAAAGATAGGATAAAATAGAACACCTATAAGAGCTAGGTATTCTATAACTTATTATTCTTCTATATTTAAACTATTTTCAGCACAAATTAACAGCTAGAGTAGTAGTATATTATACTTTTATAATAGAACTAAAATCTCCTTAAAATCTATATAGCTACTTATAAAAAGAGAACTATGAAATAAGTATAGAAATATCTAGCTATAATTATTATAACTAAACCTATTAGTATATTAAACTAAGCTTTAATAAAATCATTCTGAATATTACAATTAATAAGTAGTCTATAGATATTTAAAACAAAATTATCTAATTATCCTATAAGCTACTATATTAAACTAAAAGTTTCAGAACCTAAGTATTAATTAAATAATATTCTAATATTAATATCCTATTATAATACTAATTCCTAGATA
>QAPG01001016.1:0-11963 GCA_004366825.1 Colletotrichum spinosum
ATTAAAAGATTTACTTAGTTTATAATATATATATTTCTAGAACTATGGAATACTTTAATTTTAAATATAAACTAATTTCAATAATACTACTTCTAGTAATATTCTTTATTATAAATTCTAATTAAGCTATATTAAAAGAGATTTATACTTATTAGATAAAAGTTAGTTTAACTTTTTATATTTTAATTATAATATAACTAGATATCTTATTTATATATTTTTAATTCTTAAGACATTTCATAAATCCTTTTTAAATATATTAAAATATAGTTAATTATATAATTTAGTATTTCTATAGGATAAGAGTCCTAGTATTATAGTTTAGAAGTTCAAGAGGTATTAATAATATATTTTAAATACTCCTAATTACTAGAGATATTTGTTTTATAAATTATAAAGAAACTCGCTTGACGTAGTAATTTAACGTCTAGCTAGCTCTTATTATTATAGTAATAATAGTAGGTTCGAATCTTACAGTAAGTAAATATAACTAGTAGTTTTATATTTTCTAATTATATAAACTAAATATAGTAATTACTACTAGTAAGTAGTTCTTACTACTAGTTATTAATAACTAGTAACTATTAATAACTAGTAATAAGTACTACTAGCTAGCTAGTATTAGTAAAATATAATTATAATCTTTTATAGAATAATCATAATGAATAGGCTTATACTTTCCTTATTTGTTAAATATTATATTAACTAACTATATTTACTACTTGAGGTTTCTTCTATTTAAATAATTTCTTAGTATTAGTAGTATCTATAGGGTTTATAAGATAATGCCTAACTGCTAGATATAGCTTTCTTTGAAAAGTTCCCAAGAGGTATGTAATTAAATAGATTAAAGACTTTTAATACAACTATATAAATTATAAAGAAACTTAAAAATTAAATTATAGTTATATTGTTTTTTTATTTAGAAGATGAATCTAATAGAAAGCTATTTAATAAAGTATTATTATAATATAAATAATTAGAATAGAACTTCTTAGCTTTAAATATATTTTAAAAGAGGTAATAGTATTACAAAGACTATTTTGAGATATTAAGTTTAATTTTAGAAGTATTTAAAGAATCTATTATAATAATTATTAAACTATTAAGTTAACTATTTTAAATAGTAAGTATTTATTAAGTAAGCTTTAATATATAGATATTTAATAGATATAATTAATTTAAGAATATTTAAAAAGAAGCTTTCAAGTAGTTGATATACTTATAGATATAATATTAGTAGATAGATTTATAAAACGCTTAACCTGAGTAAAGTTTAAATAGTTTAGAGTATTTCTTAACTTAATAGATTTATAAGTAATTATTTTCTTAAGATTAGTTAAAATAAATTAGGAGGCTTTTTAGAGTTATTCCTAAATATTTAAATAATATATTTAAATAATCTAAATTCCTAAAGTTTAACTATTGAATAAAGAATTTTACTTATATTTATATAAAAGGTTAGAAAGTAGTAGAATTCTTTAAGTTATTTATAAAGAATAAAGCTTTCTATTTAAGTTTATATCTATTTTAAAATAGATTATTTAAATTTAGAATTTTAAATAAATAAGTCAGAAGTAGTAATTAATATATAGATGTTAATTTAGAAAAATATAGAAAGTTAATTATATCTTCTAAAAGAATGAGTTAGTATTAAGATTTATTTAAAAAATAGGGGGAATTTATTAGAACTGGTTATTAGAATGTTAAAACTAAGAATCTAATTTTTAAAACTACTAAGAACTACTTAAAGTTTGAGATTTCAATTTCTGAACTCCTTAATAATTAGTTAAAGTATAGAAATTTCAATAATAAGAGATTTAGTTAAAACTACTAAAAATGTAAAAGTATAATTAGTAGTAAATAGTTAGATAGATAGTAAAACCTAAGATAGTTAAGTAATAATAAGTTATATAATAATTAGAGTTTTGGTAGTAGAATTAGAGATATTTTTATTCTTAAGGAAAGCTAATTTGAATTCTTTTTAGTTATTAAGAATAGAATATAACTTAGAATAACTTCTTTATATTACTAATCTTCTTTTTTTTAATTATATAAAATTAGATTTAGAATTAACATTTTAATTTTAAATTAAATTATTTATTTTATTGTTATTTAAAATTTAAATAGTTTCAAGATACTTCTTAAATATTTTATAAGTTTTATTAGAAATTAGAATATAGTAGTTTCTTAACTTAGATTTATACTAATAATGGTAAATAGTAAGTATATTTTTACTTCTAATACTAATAGTATAAAAATAGTTTCTATAGGAAAAAGTAGAGTTTGAGTAATAGATAGTATAAGGAATAATTTGAATAAATTAAGTATTACTAATTATCTTTATCTAAAGAAAATAAATTCTATGTTTCTTAGTAGTTTTATTTAAATTATTCTTTTTAGATAGAATAGATTTTATAGGAGTATTTTTAGAAATATTAGATTTTCTATTTAGTTTAACTAGTTAATATCTAGTATTCTTAACTTAGTATTTAGATTTATTTATTTTAAATAAAACCTTTTGATTTCTAATTTAAATACATTTCTCTATAGATTTGAATATAATTTCAATATATTTCTTAAGAGGTTTAACTAGTTTATTAATATCATTGTCTTTATCTTCTTCTTTATTTATTAAAAATTTAAGTTCTTCTTTTTAATCTTTAGTTATAAGATTACTAATTAGATTATTTTCTTTACTTTTAGAAAGTAATTTGAAAATAAGGATTCTTCTAAAGTAATTATAAAGATATTGAGAAATATTAGGAGTAGTAGATTTCTTCAAAATAGTAGTTAACTTCTAAGAAAAACTATTGAACTTTAGTATATTAAAAGCTTTGAATAGTAGAAAAGATAACAAGTACTCTTACAAATTAGGACATTTAGTAGAATAGAGATAAATGAAAACTTTAAATTATATTACCTTAGCTTTATACTACTTATTACTATTTAAATTAGAAGAAAATAGATAGGAACTAGTAGTATTAGCAACTTATATTTAAATTTGAATAATAGATTAGTTATAAATAAAAATACTAAAGTTAATAAGAGTATTAATAGTAAGGAGAAAAAGAGGAAAATAGTAATTGTTCATAGAGTTATAAGAAATAAAAGAAACTAGAAAGTATTAAATAAAATAAGTTTTTTAAAGTAAAAGTAAACAAAAGTATTTTAAAATTAAGAGTTCTTATTATTAATATTAAAATAAGAATAGAAAATAGCTAATATAACTTTAAAGTCTAATTTTCTACTACTTTTTAAGTTAAGATTAAGAAGTATCTTTTTAAGTTTAGTAATAAACTAACTAAAAATTAGTATAGATTTATTCAATAGAAAGGTTAAATTAAGATATATTAATAGATTAATTATAATTTTATATAAAGTTTTAGTTTTAGTAGTTTCATTTTTAACTTTAGTAGGTTTGTTTTATAATTAAGATATTAGTAATAATTAATATATATCATTATATTTGAAATTTAATATATAGAATCTATATTAATAAATATATTATTTATAAGTATAAGAAGGTAATTATTAAGAATATTAGTATAAGTAAGAAGAAAGAAAGTAGTAATGAAAAATAATAAGGGGATTGTTTTAGTATATTAAAATAAGAGATAATTGTTAATTTTAGAAAGAGCTACCTGATTATTCTTATTAATACTTATAGAAAAAGTTGAATATATAATAGATTATAATAAGTTTATTATAATAAATAGTTTCTTTTATTTAAATATTTAAAGAATTATTTTAGACTGTTATTTATCCTGATTTATTCATAATAATATATTACTTTGGATTCAAGGGTATTTCTAGTAGCTCTACTACTAGGGGGGTATGTGAGAACAAGTATAGTATTAAGGTTATTATATAGCTATACTAATTTATATAAGGCTTAACTATTCTATTTATATATATTTAAGCTTTTTACTCTAGTTTGAATAGACTATATTTTTAATAACCTATATTTAGACTATATACTGTGTTATTTATTTATTATAAAGAAATAATAATTTTATTATCTAATTTATATTAAATACAATAAAAGTCCTCTATAATCTTATTTCTTATTATTATAAGGTATTTCTAAGTAATAAAGAAGTTTGTAATTATATATAATAATAATGATACCTTATGATATTTAGATATTTATAGATATACTCCAAAATATATCTAGAATATTGATATAATTCTTATAAATATTAAACTAGTTAGTTATATTATCATAAAAGTTAAAATATAATAAGTATTAGAAATAATTAGTATTATAAATTATATATATAAGATATATAATTATTAGTTAGAAGGATTTAAAACTTTTACGATAAAGGAATAAAAGGTATATTATAATGTTTTAGAAGTTAAATTATTCTTAAATGTTATTATATTCTACTATATTTAGATAAAAAACTATTTTATTATTATAAACTTCTTTAATAATTTATTTAAAAAGAATATTCGTTTTTAATAATTAAAGTTATGAAAGATAATAATGAGGTAATTACAAAATAAACTTTATAATACTCCTATATCTATTTCTATTAATTATAGCTAAAAGGGAAAATAGATCTACTTAGTAATTGGTATTAATAGAATTACTTAGAATATAGTTTTAAGATAACTTATTAAGTAGAAGAAAGTTATTACTTATTATAAGAGTAGATTACTTATAGACTTAGAGTTTAATTATAATATAAAGAAGAAAGAGTTTTAAGTAGGAATTACTAAATATTTTAAAGTAGATTTATACTTATCTATATAATTAGTATTTCTCACTAGAAACAAACATAAAAATACTAATAGTTAAGCTTAATAATATAGTATTAGACTTTCTAAGAATATTTATTATCTATAAAGATATTTTAAATATAAATATTTAACTTTAAAATCTATTATATTAATAATATAGTACATTTAATAACTAATAGATTGTCTTAAAAGCTTTCTTTACTATGTAATAGAAATAATAAAACTAAGGAAAGAAATATCAACAATTATATTAATAAGTAGATCTTTTTTAAAGATTAAATATATAAGCTTTCTTTGATAAAGTGTATGTTTTTAGTGATAAATAATATATAGAAGAAGTCTTCAATATAAATATTAACTCTTCCATAAATAATACTATAAACTTTAAATTAATACTCCCTATAGTTATATAAAGTAAGTTTTAGGTCTAGTTATATGAATCTGAGTAGATTACTTATTACTTAATAATTCTGAATGATTTATATATTTTAAATAATAACTAATACTATTAGTAAAATATGAAATTAGAAACTTCTTTTTTATTCTTAAACTTATAAAATAAGATAGATCTACTTCTAATAGTACTTTCTAGAAACTCGTTCTACTAAGAATATCTAAAAGACTATAATAATTATCTTCTACTTTATATAGTTATTTATAATAAGTAGCCTAAAGACTTTAATATTAATATTAAATTTCTATAAGAATAATTTCTTTATTAATTTAAGTTAAAAAGGCTAATAAAAGTAAAATAGAGACTTAAATATTTCTATATTATAATTATTAGTGATAACTATACTATAAATTGAAATAAGCTTACAAAATATCTAATTAAGTTATATAATCTTGTTAGTTAGATTAAATAGTAGGAAATCTTAATTTGGAAGACTTAATTAATTGGTTTTACTTAAGCTATATTAACTTATATAATAAATAGTCTAACTTATTATATAGATACTAATAATAATTCTAAAGAAGAAGTTAAATAATATAACTAGTAGTATATAAAGAAATATTTTATACTTTTATGTTTCTTATGTAAGTAAAATAATATGATAATCTAAATAGGTTTCCTAATAGATTCATAATAAGACTATATATAATATTATAATACATAATAAATCAACAAGTATAGAAAGAATAGATTTATTAATATCTAGAGATTTATAGATTTCTATATAAGAAGAAATAAGGGAAAGCTATAGTATTTAATAGTTAAATTAATTTTATATTATATCAGTAATATATGACTTTAAGTAGATATTAGTAATAATACTTCTTAACGAAATATAATAAGTTCTTATTATAATTGAAATTATATTTAAGAAAGATAATTAGAAGTATATATTAAGTAATTAGTAAATTAAATTTACCTAGGAACTTTATAGCTTATTACTATTTAATAGAATATTTATATTGAATAAAGTGATATAAGAGGTATAAGAAGTAAATTATTAATATAAGAGTGAAGTTCATAAAAGGATTTAGATATTAAAAATATAAAATAACTTCTTTAAATACTCTAAAGATAATATTATAAGAAAGTACCTACTTATTAGAATATTAGAAGTAATATCTAGTTTTATTCTAGTAAGTTAGATCTAATTAGTAGTAAGACTTTTAGTAGAGTACTTATAGATTCTTTAGCTACTTATTAAACTAAACGCTTTTATAAAAACTATTATTGATACTATTTAGAATACTACTTATCAAAGTAGTTTCTTGAAAATTAAAATTAAAGAACTTCTTTAAATATCTATAAAAAAATTTATATAGAAGAGTTAAAATATAGAGAGATCACTTTATGTGATTTTTAATTCTAATAATTAAAAAGCTAATAGGAAGTCTTATTTTAATTAGATAAATAGACTAAGTGTCATAATTAAGATACTAAATAAGGAATTTAAGTTAATTTTAAATAGTAAGTTTCTTTTTTTAATAGAAGACTGATATCTTAATACTAAATTTATATAAGGGCATTTCTTAAATTATTATAATACAAACCTAAGGATTAATTAATAAGATCTTACTATATAACAAAAGACAATTAAATAGAAAGTCTATTTCTATAATACTAAGAACATAATATAAATGATAGAATACTTAGACTTTTCAAAACTCAATATACTTCTCTGTTTAAATTTATAATATAGTCTTATTACTTATTAGAGGTTTAAGGGAATAAATCTATAATATATTAAAAGTGGTTATAATACTAATAATAACCTATTTAAATATACATAATAATCAATAAATGACCTATTAACAAACCTATAAAATACCAATATTACTATATTTCTTATTAATAATAATAATATCTATTAAATTAATCTTATAATTAATTAGATAACAAGAGAAATCATTTATTCTAATTCTATATCAAAAGATTCTAATAGTAATTACTATATTAAAGTAATAGAATAACCACTCTAATTCTATGTTAATATTGATAATTCACTTGATATATTCAAGTTACTTTAAATTAATACTAGAATAATATTAATAGATTCTTAATATGAATAATTTACCTATAGCTTTTAAATTGTAGAATAGTCTAAAGTATTTATTTAAAATAGAATATTGAATATTGTGAGTTTACTATAGGTTTTAGTAGATAAATAATAAAATATAAAAGTCAGATTCCTCTAGTTTTATATCAAATATTAACAATAAGTAAACATTTTAGACTTTATAATAATATCTATAGAAGTCTACTAGTATAAAAAGTAATTTAGATTTATAAAGGCTATAAGATGATAAGTTACTATTTATCTATTTTTAATAATAATCTATTATAAATATTAGGAGGATATTTACAAAACTAAATATAAACTAGATACTCATCATAATAATAGTTAAAAGTATTAAGATTAGAGAAGTTAATACTAAGGCTTTAGAGAATATTATAGAATAAGATTTACTAGATTAATCTAACTTCAATATAAGTATTATACTAGAATTCTTAAAATAGACTATAGATATATGTTCTACTTAAACTGATTCTTTTAATACTAATTTGCTAAGTTCTTCTCGTAATACTTCTATATACTTAAGTTAACATACTACTTTATATTAATTATTTCAATTTACATAACTATAAATCTCTCTAATATATAAAGAAGTAATGTATAAGCTAGTAAGTTAATTATTAGATTTAGATTAAACAGAATATTCTTATTAGATTGGTAGTTTACATATTTTTATAGTTTCTAATACAAAAAAGCTAGTTATAATTTATTTAAAACCTAATTTGAAATAACTATTAGTAAGTTAATAACAAGTAGATAAAATTAATTAATAGAAATAAGATTAAGAATAGGGAGGAATTTAGAAAGTTAGATTGGTAGTAATTATAATAATATAAATAGATTCTTTATTAATTAAATTTACTATCTGACGCTTTTAGTAAATCTAAGGGGAGGATGATAATAAGCTTAGGCTTAAGACTTTTTTTATCATATAAATAGTGTGTGTATATATAGGTTATAGGATTATATTTATAGTATTTATCTTCTAAATAGCAGTAAGAGATATATAATTTATATATTATTCTATTCCTTAGATTTTAGAATACTATTTTCATGATTAAAATACCTTTTATACTATAGATCTATAAATATAGCATTTTCTATTTAATATACTTTTCTACATTTATCTTCCTATTTGCTTTTACTATAGGATTAAGTTTAGAAGAAGTTGTTTTATATATTTATTTTAGTTGTTTTAGCTTAAGCAGCTAGTACTTATTTTATTATTTATTATTAAAAAGATTAATTTGAAGTAGGTATGCTGGTAATTATAGCTATAAGGGGTTTAGTTCTAGATTCATTAGGGGCTAGTCATTATAGTTAGTAGGGGGGTAGGAAAGCTGAAGTTATACTTTAAAGGGTAATATATCTACTAATAGCTATAGTAAAAAGTAAGCTATTAGCTTCTTCTATTCTTTTAATTTATATATTAATATTTATAATTAAATAAGGTTAGAGCTACTTTAATAGTTTTAAATATAGGAAACTCAGTAGTTTTAGCTATAAGAAAACTTTTAATAATGATAAGTTTCTTCTATATTGAAAGAATAGGAGTAAAGAATTTAAAAATAAGTATAAAGGATTTTATAGTTCTTTTAGAATAATAAAAAGTTTCTTTAAAGTTTTTACTATTAATTATATTCTTATTATTCTAATTAGTAGTTTTATTATTAGGTATATTATAACTAATTATTACATAGATAATAAATAAGATAATGTTTTAATTACTTCTTATATAAACTTATAATTATTAGGAAATATACCAAAAATAATAGAAGTTCTTTCAAGAGAATCTTTATAAATAACAAAAGATATTTGAAATTTCTATATAAACTAGTAATATATTTTAGTTACTTTTGCTCTATACTTAGAATAATATCTAAACTCTTTACTCTATATATAGATTTAACTATACATTTTACCTACTAATAGTAATTAGATTAATATTTATTTATAATTAATTAAAAGAGGGGCCGATAGCTCGCTCTCTACTGCGACTATTAGTAGATATATTACCTTCTAAAGTACAACTTCAGCCCTCCTACGTCTCTACTAATTACTACAGCTAGCCCCTAGTTAATTTAAAGCTAAACCCTTTGTAGTTATAGCAATTAGTATATCTACTTTATATCAATCTTTTTATAGATAACAAATAACTAATAACTCCTTCTATAATAACCTTACACCCTTATACCCTTATAGCTATATATAATTCAAATATCTTAAGATATTTAATTACTACTAACTATAGGTACTCTATTTAAATATTTATTATAACCTTAATATCTATAACTTTAACATCCCTATTATAAACTAAACCCTATTTACTTTTAAGATGAGACTTTATATTACTAATATAAAAGTTCTCTATTACTAATACGAACTAACTTATAATTTCTATATAAGTATACTAAGATTCAGCTTACTCTTATTAGTAAACAATCTTAATATATTAATTAAATATAGCTAATATATAAATAATACTTATATAGATATAGATACTTCTAGTATAATTAGATAGCTTTTAAAATTCTTATAATTATATTATTATAATACTCTAAAATATCTAGTAACTAATATTATAATAATATATTAATATTAAAGTATTATCTAATTAATACTTAGTCTCTAAAATTTTTAGCTTAATATAATAACTTATAAGATAACTAGATAATTTTCTTTTAAATATCTATGAACTACTTATTAATTATAATATTTAGAATAATTTTATTGAAATCTAATTTAATATACTAATAATCTTAATTATAATAGTTATAGCTAGATATCTCTATATTTATCCTATAGTTTTCTTTTTACAAATAGCTATATAAATTTCAAAGAAAATTCAATTCTACTATAGAAAATACAGAAAAACAATAGGTTATAGAACACCTAGCTCTTATAAATACTTTATTTTATCCTATGTTTAAGAAGTTTAAAAAGGTTCTTAAACCTACAACTTTAATAATTACTTTCAGCTATATATATTAAACCTTAACCTTAATAAAGCTTTCCTTATACAAATTATTACTACGAAGTCTTCTACTACTATAAGGTTAAATATTAGAACTAGAAGTATAATTATCCATAACAATAGGTAATTTCATTACTATTTTAACTAGTTATAAGCTAGCATTAATACAAATACTATTATCAGATAAAGTTTATAGTCAAATCTATATATAGGATAAAGAGCTTAAATACCATTCTAAATATACAACAAAAGTAACTAAATAATATTGATAATAATCTCTATATTAAATTTATAGTTATCTTTAAAGTTAAATTTGAATTAGTATAACGCCTTATTATTCATCTAGTATTAATAGTAGTCCTTTATAATTATTTTAATCTTACTAGTAGTTATTATTTAGTTCATTCTATTAAAGATATTATTTAGCTTATAGATACTAGAATAGTTAAATCTCTTATAAAGTTATTATATTTCTATTTCGATTAGGAAGTTAATAGCCTTTCTATAAGGATCCTCTTAAACTAAAAACTATAGATACTTATTATATCTTTCTATAAATAAAAATACTACTTCCTACTTAATTTTATTATTAAAATTATTAAAATAGATTTAGAATTAATTTATATTAAAGAGACTAAGAAGAAATAGGATAGCTATTAGTATAATATTAAAATTAATATTTCTAAAAAGTATAAATACTTAAGTTATACTGAAGTTTGTAAAGTTTTATCTATTTTTAAACTTTATATTTATTTTTAAAGTAGTTTAATTAAAGTAGATATTAAATATAATCTTCTAGAAGACTTTTAATTATTATGTACCTCCTATAAAAAGTCCTCCTACTTCTATATCTAAAAAGATATTTTTAAATATTACTTTAGAGAACCTTAAAGTTAAGAAGGTATCTAGTTTAAATAGTATTATAAAATAATAATAAGTATAATCCTAAAGGATTTCTATAAACATCTTAGGATTAATTATTCTAACTTTACTACTTATAGTTATAAAGTAGATTACTATAAAGTTATCTTTAAATATCTAACTTATATTATTATATAATATTTCCTTAACTGTTTCTATTAATATAGTAATATTAAAATAAGTAGTAATTTCTTCTACTAATTCTATATTAATAATAAATACCCTCTTGAAGCATAATACTACTATTTTATATTTCTTATTAGTATGTTTTATCAACTAGTATTCTATTACTAGTTTTAAATATATCTAATATCTATTATATATATTTCTACCTTAAGGCTTCTTATAAAATTACCTTAAGATATTACTATAATTTAACTAATATAAAGCTTGATATAGTTACTAGTAGTTAAAATACTAATTATACTTTTAATTATTATATATATAATCAGCTAAGAACTAATTATAATCTATAATATAATTACTCTTTTACTTAAATTATTATTATTAGTTTCTAAAGATATTTATAATCTATTTATATAGTTTATTAATAGTTAGCTTTATTTTATTAATAATATTATAAAAAATGTTAATTATATTATATACTTAGTATATAGTTATATATATCTCTTTATTAACCTTCTCTTATAGATCTTAAAAGTTTAAATAGATATATCTAAATAAGTTAATTCTAATTATTATGATTCTAAATATTTAGATTATATTAGGATAATTATCATTTTCTATATATATTTTAAAATTTATATTCTTCTATTTCTTATAATAATTAT
>QAPG01001017.1:0-11998 GCA_004366825.1 Colletotrichum spinosum
TTTTGAATATTTATAAGCTACTTATTAATTATAGTATCTAGAATGATTTTATTAAAGCTTAGTCTAATATACTAATAGTTTTAGTTATAATAGCTATAGTTAGATATTTCTATATTTATCCTATAGTTTTCTTTTTATAAATAACTATATAGATTTTGAAGAGATTTTAGTTCTATTATAAAAATATAGATATAGAAGAACGATAGGTTATAAAACGCCTAATTCTTAGCGTTTTATTTTATTTTATCTTTAAGAGGTTTAAAAAAGTTCTCAAACCTATAACCTTAGTAGTTACTTTTAGCTATATATATTAAGCCTTAGTTTTAATAAAATTCTTCTTATATAGATTATTACTACGAGGTCTTCTACTACTATAAGGTTAAATGTTAGAATTAGAAGTATAATTATCTATAATAATAAGTAATTTTATTACTATTTTAACTAATTATAAGCTAGTATTAGCACGAATACTATTATCAGGTAAAATTTATAGTTAAATCTATATATAGGGTGAAGAGCTTAGATATTATTCCAGGTATAGAGCAAAAGTAACCAAATATAGTAATAAGTATTTTTAAAGTTGATTTTTAAACTTTATATTATTTTCTAAAGTTTATTTAGAAGCTTACTAATTAGTAGTAATAAGTATTAGTTTTTCATTATAATTTAATTATAATTTCTATAGTTAATATAGAAATATAGGGGGCTATTTTTCTTTAATATACAAAAGATTAGTATATTTATTTTATTTATAGATAGTTATATATATTTATTCATTAGGTTTTTTATAATATATATTTTTAATTCTTCTAACTACTACTTATTTAGTAGATATATAAGCCTATAGAGTAGCCTTTTATTTAGTTATAAGCTAATAATATACTTAGTATCTTTAAGCACTAGGACTAATTTTACTATAATTTTACTAATTACTTCCTATTTACCTATAAGCCTTTTAGGGATATTTATAGTTGTAATAATTCTATCCTTTTTTCTTAGTATCTTTATATATTCTAAGATATTTTCTTATTTTATTAATATATAATATATAAGTAGTTCGATTACTTTTAATAATGTTATGGTATTAAATATCTATCTAGATATTTATTATAATACCTTCCTAGCTTATAGAATACTATTTTAATAGGAGGTTTATATATTTTTCTAGTTAGTAAGTATTAGTAAATAGTTAGTATAATTTCTATAGGTAACTATTTAAATCTATAAGGAAAAATATTAATTAGTATAATTTTCCTAACTTTAATATTAAACTCTTAAATCCTTCTAAGATAAGTATAGTTACTTTAATTAAAATTAGTCTTAGTAATATAATTAGTTATTTACTAATAAGATTTATTTATAAATATAGATCTATATTTACTATTACTTCTATTTCCTTAATATTTTAAAGAATAATTATTACGCTTTTAGTTATTTTGTTTTATTAGGATTAAGTTTCTAATTAGTATAAGAATTATTAGTTCTCTTTCTATACTTACTTATTTTTTTAGATATCTTTAATATAAAGGTTAGTATTAATAGTTTAAACTAAAATATAAGACTTTAGAATATTCTATTCTTAAGTAGTTATTAGTATAATATTTATACTTATTTTACTCTTATAATTTATAGCTCTATATTTCATTTTACTATATAAGAAGTATAGTTTTATAATTTATAGTATAGTTAATATATATATAGCTTTCTATGTTAAGGTAAATATAGTATTATGTAACTTATTAGTATCCTATTACTAACTACTTAGTATTACTAGAGCTAATAGCTTTATTTATCTTATTATTTATAAAAGTAGGAGTAGTTAGAAAAGCTATAAATTTATATATAAATATTTATATCTCTTATTTTATATTAGTTTACTAGTATAATACTATATAAATAACTAATACTCTTCTTATTATATTCCTTTAAGTTTCTATCTATATAACTTCTCCTATATCTCTAAGTTAATATATTATTAGTAAATAAATATAATAAAATTAATTTAAATATAGTTGTTTTTAAATTAGTTTTATAGTTTCTCTATTCTATCTAGAGTTACAATATTAGTTTTATAAGTATTTATTAGATTTATTAGTTAATTATACTATTTAGTTAGATTTGGTAGTTATTCTTAATAGCTATAATCTAGTTATTAACTTATTTAATTATAACTCCTTCTTTTATTGTTCTATAGTTATATAAAGGCAGCTTTTCCTAGCTTTTAGGTAGTTTAAATACTATTAATTATTTAGTTAGTTATTAGGTAAAAGTTATAGTCTACTCTTTATAGGTTTTTTATTATTTCTATATCTATTTTTAGTATATTACTATATAGAATTATATAGTTTTAAATATCTTTTTATAATACTTATTAGGTTTAGTACTAGTAGGAATAGTAATAGGAATAATAATTAGGATTTCTTATCAAATTTAAATATTAGTTATTAAGAGAATAGTAATTATTTAGACTTGTAAGGGTGTATAGCTAAAGGCTTAGTAAGGGAAGGTATAATAGTAAATAGTAGGTTTTTATAAATTATAAGATTTCAACTTAGTAGGCTAACTAATAGTAGTTATAAGAGGGTTTTTATCTTATAGTAACCTTAGGCTACTATATTATATAATATATATTCTAGTTCTAACTATTTTAGCTTTTTATATAAGCTATAGGATATATATTCTTATAGGTATTCCCTTTTTTATAAAGTTTAATCCCTAAGGCTTATAAATAAATACTATATAGCTACTTCTAAATAGTTTTACTAGCTAGTTAGTAAATATTTAGTAGTGTGAACAATTAAAATAGAATAATAGTTATAAAATAGAAGGTTCTTGCTATATATATATATTAATAGATAAAGTTCTTCTTATATATATATTAATATATAAAGTTCTTCCCATGTATAAATTAGTATATAAACTTCTTATTATTATATTAAGTTAATAAGGCTTTCTATAAGTTTTATTAACCTATAAGGTCTCCTACCTATTAGTAAGATTTTAATATATTAACTAGAAATCTTTAGATTAAGCTTTAATATATAACTTTTTTTATAAAGTATTTTACTACTAATTAGATATACAAGGCTACTTATAGCTAATTAGACTACTAAAGTATTAGTATATACTTACTAGTTAGTTACTTTTAAAAGTATCTTTATTATATTAAGCTTTTCTTTCTTTAAGTTTAAACTAGCTCTAAAGCTTTTTAGTAAGCTTTTAGTAGTAAGGTATTTATAATGAACGTTTATAAAATAGCTTAGTTTCTAGTAAAATATATAGAATTTATTATAGTAATAAGTAGTTATAATATAACTTAACTTACTATATATTTTATATAAAGGGTAGTCTTTAGAATATAACCTTTTTATTAAGAAGCTTTCTAGAATATTAATCTCTTTATAGTATTTAGTATTAACTTTTTAATAGTAATATTCTGAATATTACTAAAGCTTTCTTTTTAGAGATCTTTATAGGAGTTATATAGAGTTTCCTAAAGGTATTTAGCTATTAGAACTATTGCTCTAAATACTTAGTTATCAAACTTCTAATATTATAAGTATTACTATAGTCTAGTCTTAAAGTAATAGAAGAAGGTAAAAGTATAAGGTTTCGAAATTTCTAAATTAGAAATACCTAAAGCTCTATAAATAGCTAACTATTTAGTATAGAATTTTAGTAAGGATTAGCCCCTATAGCGAAATATATAAAATATATTATATAGGTATAACTCTTATAAAATAGGGTGAATTAATAATTAGTAAATAAATATTATAAGATTAGCTTATATAAAGTCTAGTAATAGTATATATTAGTAATTATACTACTAGGTCTAGAAGGTATATAATAATTCTATTTTAACTTACTAGACTTTATATATTTTAGAGGCTTATAGCTATAATATATAGCTATCTAAAACTACTATTAGCTAATCCCTAATTTTATATAGAGTAATATCCTTCTGAAAAAGGCTATAAGAATAACTAGGAGGTTTTAAGTAGTCTTTATAATTAGAAAGAGGTATTAAAATTTCTAGGATTAATAGTATTAATATTACTAATAAATTGGTATTAAGTACCTATACTGATATAATCTCTATAAAAGAAGACTATTACTTAAGAAGCTATATAAATACTACTATAGTTACTACTTAAGGTTTAACTAGTATAAATATTACTATACTTTTACTAGTAAATTCAGTAGTAGTAGCTATTTTAAATACTATTATTACTTCTAATATTATCCCTAAGTATTTAACGCTTATTCGTCATAATAGAGCTATTACTAAAATCCTAGCCTTATCCCTCTAGGAGGTAGAAATTAAAGAATTATTAGTTATATTGAAGGTTTCTAATCTATTTAAAATTATATACCTCTCGGGGTCTTTTTAAAGGTAGTTATACCTTATAGTTAGCTCTTACCTTATATATTCTATAGATAATACTAGTTCTGAGGAACTATTTAAATAGAAGAAACTATAGGTAGTAATAATATAATTAGTTAATATAATTACTAATAAATATAGAAAGTATATATAGGCTTATATTTATTATAGTTATTTCTTTAAAAAACTATAGTCACATAACACTAATACTAGCTAGCTGGTAGTACCTATTACTAGCTACTAACGGTCGCTAGCTGTTAACAGCTGTCGGCAAGAGCTAATAACTGGTGGCTGTCGGTAAGAGCTAATAACTAGTAGTAGTTACCATATTTAGTTTACGCAATCGGAAGGCATGAAGCCACCGGTCGCGGTTGCCTGCCGCAGGATTCGAACCTACTACTCTTGCTGTAAAACGGTAAAAGCCAGCCAGACGTTAAACCACTACATCAAGCGGGATTAAAGAATTATGAAGATTTATAGCTAAAGGTTTAATAAGGAAAAGTATAAAAGTAAAAAGTAGGTCTCTATAAGTTATAAGACTTCAACTTAGTAGACTAACTAGTAATAATTATAAGAAGGCTTTTATTTTATAGTAGTTTTAAGCTATTATATTATATAATATATAATCTAGTCCTAGCTATCCTAGCTCTCTATATAAACTATAAGGTATATATCTTTATAAGACTTAGGAGTTATAATAGAAATTAGTATTTATTTTTTAATTAGGAGGTAAATATTCTTTTTTCAAGATATATTCTATATAAGGTTTTCTAATAAGTGTCTTGTTTTAATTTCTTTAATATATTATTAATAAGGGTTTGTATTAATATTAGGTTTTAAGTTATTTTAAGTAGTATATCAGAAGTGTTTTTAGAGGTATTTTCCTTAGGGGTTATTATTTTTTTATTATTACTATTTAATTTACTCAACTCCTAGTAGTAATATAGTATAATATTAGTCATTTCGCTATACGTCTCTATTAAGTTAAATATTTATTATTAAAGTTTATTAAGGTTTATATTAAGTCTATACTTATAGAGTAACTATTTTCTATAAAAATAGTTACTACTTAATATTCTTACTTATATTAATTACTTAAAGAATCGAGTATAAATCATAGAATTATAAGAATATAATTAGAAGTTTTAACTAAGAAAAGTTTAGATATATAAATAGGGTTTATATTACTATATAAACTATTACTTAAAGGATCTAACTTATAATCCTTTAGCTAAAGACTTTTCTAGTGCTTTAGTAGCTATAGCTAGCTGGTTGCCGGGTGTACTATATAGTCTTATCAATATATCTTTATATTATAGTTATAAAGTTTATAATAAATATTTAAATAGAATATTAATAATAAGCAATAATTAAATATCTTGAGACATTTAAATTATATATAACTATAAAAATAAAAAAGTATAAAAGTATACAAATATAAGATTACTATAAAAAGAGGTATTAGTTATTTATTATTAATCAAAAATCAATATAGAATAAGTATACTAATTATTATAGTTATAAGAGGTTTAGTTTTAAATTAATTAGAAGTTAGCTACATTAGTTAGTAGAAGGATAAGAAAGCTAAAGTTATATTTTAAGTAGTAATATATCTACTAATAGCCGTAATAGAAAGCGAGCTCTTAGTCTTTCTTATAATAGTTTTATATTAATTATAATTTACCTTATCTATAATACCTAATATTTTACTAATATTATTAGCTTCAATTTAGTACATTATATTATAAATAATATTACTATATAATATATATCTATATTTATAGTATACTACCTACATATACTAGCTACTATATATAATATACTATAAATATATATGTTTGTATTTATAGTAGATATATTTGTTTTACTATAATATTTTGAGTTATTATTGTTAGAATGTTTACTATTTGTTCATCGTTGTAATAATAAATAACTAATGGTTCTTTTTTTCTATTCCAATATTCATTCTAGTCTTAATATCTATAGTCTTGATTTATCAATTATAAGCTAAATCCTACTTACTTCTAGAATAGACCTTTATATTACTACTAGAAATGGTTCCTACTATGAATATAAAGTATTTTATAATCTTAATAAGGATAAATTTAATAAACTTAACTTACTCTTAGAAGCAAGTACATTTAATATAATAAATATAACTAATATATATATAATATTTATATAAATACAGAAAGTTCTAATATAATTTAATAGACTTTATAATCCCTATATAAAGGGTATAGTATATATAAGTAAATATAAAAGTACTCTAATTGAAGGAATCTAAGCTGAAGAAGAAGGGCTTTTAGAAAAGCTATAGAATATATAAGAAATAATCTTTTATAATTAGCAATAGTAGAATAAGGTTTATTAACTATAGCCGATGTCTTAAGATAGAGCTTATAATATACATCTTGCTTCTTATTAATTCATAAGATAGCTATAATTATAATATTATTAATCAAAGTCTTCCATTAATTAATACTACTTAGATATTCATAAATTATAATTAATCTTACTACTAAAACTTTACTAGTTGTTATACAGGAACTACCTAGTATATATATAATCTATTAGAACAAAATGGCTTGATTCTTCTAAGTCTAGATATAATATAAAGCCTTTTATTTATTTGAGGGAAAAACTCTATATTAGAAGATTACTAGACTAATAAATAAATATTAGTACGAAGCGTATAAGATATATAGAATACTATAGCTATATAAGATTATATTGCTATAATAAAATCTTTATAATATACCTCTTTGAACTAAGAAAAGATATTATATAAATCTAAAGAAACTCTTTTAATATGAATAAAACAGACATTTCTAAATATATATCTTCAAGTCCTAAAATAGAAATATAAAAAGAGGATTTGAGTAAAAGAAAATCAACAAAAAGAATTATATCATATTATTATTGTAATAGAATAATAATAAATTCCTTCCTTATATAGCTATTATCATAATTGATCTAGTATATTTAGAAGGATTAACTTTAATAATTAAATTAAGCTTTTAAAAAGACAGCTTCTTATTAGCTAAATCTTGATGGTTAAGGTAATAATTACTAAGTATTAAGATCTTTAGTATAGCTACTTTTTAATTTTCTCTTTTCAATAATATTATCCATATAATTAAGTATACTGTTATTTCTATATTTATCTATAGTTACTATATATGATAATTTTAAATATATCTAATTTAGATTAATTACTAACTTTAATAATACTAATATGTTTTATTATATAGATATTATTTTATAAAACGCATGAGAAATATATAAAGATGATAGTTAAAATAAGAGCTGTTTGTATTTTAAAGGAAAAATATAAAGAAGTAGAGGGAGAAAATAACACCTTTAATACTTACTCTAAGCTTTTCAATTTAGAAAGAGAATATTACTTTTAATCTTACTATGAAAGAACTCTTTGTATTATTATTTTATATTATATTAGTAAATTATATAATCAACTAGTTTTGCTTCTCAAGTAGAAGATTATACTTGATAAAGATAAACGTAAAGCTTTTATATAAAATACTAAAGATTGAGATCGTTATAATTTATAGTTTAATCTTCTTCTCTTTCTATCTTTATATAGAAAATGTAAAACTTTGAGTAATATATATCTTTTAATACTTTTTCTATATAATTATTATATCTTTATATGAATAAGTATAATACTAAGTCTACTAAATAGCTATAGTAGTTAATATAAAACTTCACTAGTCTATTTAGATATGTTTGAGTACTTTATTCAAGTTTGAATAGATTATACTTTTAATAACTTATATTGAGATTATATACTATATTATTTATTTCTTCTCATTATAAGCCTCGGAATATTTAAATAACCTCTAAACTATTCTCAGTTAAAGAATGCAAAAGAGATCTTTCTAAGCTATTATATTAAGTCTTTTATAAACTACCTGAAAATAGCATATTTAACTACAACTAACCTCGATATATTAGTAAAACTATCTAATAACTTTAATTTTAACTATTAGTATATTATATTATAGCTCTATATAACTAACTAAAATATACAGGAATATTCTAATCTAGGTATCAAACTAGATTCTATTACCTTTAAACTAATTAATGTACTTAATTCTAATGAATAGTTTATCTAAGAAAATATTACTTAATAAATACCTATTAATACTTAATCTTTTGTAAGAATATACCCTATAGCTTATATAGAGAGCTGAAATAGCTAGGATTGGATTGCATATTATTTAATATAGTAGTCTGAAACTACTATAAAATTAAAGCTATCTTATAACTAATACTAATTAGCCTACTATATTGAAATCTTATAACTTATAGAAACTTATTCTTTACTATTATATCTTCTCTTACTAAACCTTTAGCTATAAACCCTTATAATTCTTCAACTTCTATCTTTTAGAAGAATAAAGCTAGGATTTAGTAATAGTTCTATTGTAACAAATAGCTACTAAGCGTACGATATTTATATTTATAGTAGCATCTTAAGTAACTATAGCTTTTAAAACTACTGGTAGGTAAATAGTAATACTTATACTACTAGGATTAATACCTATAGTAATTACTAAATAAAATAATATTACTATAATAATACTTATATACCTTCTTAAGCAATAGTCTTCTTTTATAGAAATTCTATTAGTATAACTACTTGATACCAAACTTTCAGCAACCTGAATACTATTAATTCTAAAGATGTTAATAGTTACTTCTAACTATAAGAACTACTTAAACCCTCATAGTTATTCCTATAACCTTCTTTATAAAGATACTACTCAATATAAAATAGAAAATTAGCTAATAGTAATTTCAAATAGCTATAAATTATAACTACAGGCCTCTAAAGTATATAAAACCCAACTAGTTATAATAAAGTTATTATATAACCTTTAGATTTAATAATTTAACAATTACTATATACTATTACTAAACCCTACATAAACTAACTTTATATTATATACTTACTACGTATTAACTAATTCTATCTTATAATAAATATATTTATATAATATACTTTATATACTTGAGTATAAATATTAATTCCTACTGAAGGTTTATATTAAATGATAAGTAATTTATAAAGCCCTAAACATTCTTATATAACCTTCAAAACTTTATATTTTTACTTTCTTCTATTATCTTAAAATTAGATTATAATAATACTTATAGTATTAAAGATTTGATAACTAAATACCTAAAGCTATAGTTCTAATAGCTAAGTATTTATAAAAGATATTTTAGCTCTAAAAGGCAGCTTTTAGTAATATCAAAAAGAAGGTTATACTTAGTATTAAGAAAGTTGTTAACTATAATACTACTAAGAGTATAATACTAAGTTATTATAAACGTATTCTAAAAAGAGCTCCAAAGTAATTATATTTGAAAGCTTCTTCAAATAAGATATATAGTAAGATAGATTATATAATAATTACTTATTATTATAATAAGTATTATATCAAATATACATAGAAGGGCTATTTTATAAGATTTTATTGTTTTAAAAGTATTATTAGAAGTTATAATATTAAAGGTATATTAAAAGGCACCTTATATAAAGCTTTAGAAGAAAGAGTTTAGTTATTATAAAATATTATTAAAAGTATAAGGAAGAAGTATATGAAGAGGTAATTTAACTAAAAGTATTTTCAGGAAGTCTTCATCTAAGAGGTTATTATTATAACTAGTCTAGAGAGATTGATATCTATATAATATATAAAATCTTACTAGAAGTATACTAAAAGTATCTTAATAGAATCCTATTAAGAGATTAGTACTATAGTATACCCAGCTAAAAGTCAATATTATATATAATTAATATTATTAGTATATATACTAACACCTTACTATTAGGAAGCTTTAAAAAGCTCTACTATAATAGAATGAGGTTAGATACTTTAGTTTTTACCTAAAGACTTATCCTATTTAACCTAATCTATTATTAAATACCTCATAGTCTCATTAATTATAAGATTAGATTAGACGCCTTAGTTTTTAACTAAAGAGTTCTTTCTAATATATATTAACTATTATTTACTACTATTATTTCAAATCTTATTCAAATTAATTATATTATTAAATAGTTAGGAAATGGCTAGTAAGGCTATTTTAAAAGCAGCTATATAAGATTTATAAATCTTAGGGGCTAAGGCTTCTAAAGGGAGGAATAATTATAAGAATATATTCTATAGCTTATCTAGAAAGCTAGGATGATTAGGATCAGATTATATATTATGTAATATAATAGCTTGAGGCTACTATAGAATAAAGCCCTCTTATAACTACTACTACCTAGCCTATTAAGATAAAGTCTTATAATTTATAAAGAGCTACCTTTGACTATTATACTTTCCCTCACCAGACCTTTAGCTATAAGCCCTTATACCTTTCATTCTTAGACTTAAAAGTATTTTTAACTACTATATAATAACTCTCAAGTTTTAAGTAGTCTAGAAATCTAACTTTAAAGAAATAAAGAAATATTATGATATAAGTTAGATATAAATTAATATAACTATTAATAATTACCTTAAGCCTTTCGCTTTATATTAAGAATTTTTAATACCCAGCTAGGACCCATACCTTGATTTACCTTATACTAACCGCTATAGCTACAGTTACTTTAAGTCTTTTATTATTATATAATAATATTATACTAGTAGCAAATAACGATACGATATCTCTAACCTTAAATTATCTTATTTCATAATACTATCTCAAGCCTTTCCTACTATTAGCTAATAATTATAATAGGTTTTAATATATATATCTTTTTAGATATTCAATAAGCTACTTCTAATATATACTTGAAGTATTTAGAGTTATTACTAAATATCTTACTTTTAAGTATTAGATTCGTTTTTATTCTTTTGATCTTATACTTTCTAATTATATTAATAACTTGATCTATTAATAGTATTTCAAAGTTAGATTTAATTATAGCTATTTTAAAAAGCTAGAGAGAATAATAAAGTTACTTTTATATAATACTACCTTATTTAAATCTTTATAAAGGTAGCTATAGTCTTAATTAAGTTAATATCTATATTAAAGTCATAAGAGTTAAATGAAATAGTAAATAGTAGCTAGAAGTAGTCTATAAGTAGTTATTATTATTATTATTACTTGGTTACTTTTGCTCTATACTTCGAATAGTATCTAAGCTCTTCATCCTATATATAGACTTAACTATACATTTTACCTAATAATAGTATTCATACTAATACTAGCTTATAACTAGTTAAATAATAATGAAATTACTTATTATTATAGATAATTATACTTCTAGTTCTAATATTCAACCTTATAGTAGTAGAAGACCTTATAGTATTAATTAGGGAGCTTTATTAAGACTAAGGCTTAATATATATAGCTAAAAGTAATTACTAAAGTTATTAGAATAAAAGCCTTTTTAAATCTCTTGAAGATAAGATAAAATAAAATACTAAAAACTAGGTATTTTATAACTTATTATTCTTCTATATCTATACTTTTATAATAGAACTAAAATCTCCTCAAAGTCTATATAACTACTTATAAAACGTACTATAGAATAAATATAGAAATATCTAGCTATAATTATTATAATTAAAACTATTAGTATAT
>QAPG01001018.1:0-12010 GCA_004366825.1 Colletotrichum spinosum
CTAAATATATTTAAATTTTAATATAATACTAACTATTTAATATAATACTATATAAATAATTAATATTCTCCTTATTATACCTCTTTAAACTTCTATCTATATAATTTTTCTTACATTTCTAAATTAATATACTATTAGTAAATAAATATAATAAAATTAGTTTAAATAGAATTATCTTCTAGGTTAGGTTTATAGTTTTTCTATTATATCTAGAATTAGAATACTAATTGTATAAATACTTATTAGATTTATTAGTTAATTATACTACCTAGTTAAATGTAGTAGCTATTTTTAATAGCTATAATCTAATTATTAACTAATTTAATTATAAATTCTTCTCCTATTATTCTATAGTTATATAAAGATAGTTTTTCCTAGTTTTTAGGTAGTCTAAATACTACTAATTATTTAGCTAGTTATTAGATAAAAGCTATAGTCTACTCCTTATAAGCTTCTTACTATTTCTATATCTATTCTTAATATATTACTATTTAGGATTATATTATTTCAAATATCCTATTTATAATACTTACTAAATCTAGTTTAAGTAGGAATAGTAGCTATAATAATATTTAGGATTATTTATTAAATCTAAGTATTAGTTACTAAAGGCCTAGTAACTATTTAGACTTAAGGGGTATAATAGAGGTTATCTTACTTCTTCTTCTTATATTAAAAAATAAGTATTCTTTTCCTTAAGATATATTTTATATAAAGTTGTTTAATAGGTGTCTTTTTTTGATTTTTTTAGCGTATTATTAATAAGGGTTTATATTAATATTAAGTTCTAATTTATCTTAAGTAATATATAGAAAGTATTTTTTTAGGGGTATCTTCCCCTAGGGTTACTATCTTATTATTATTATTATTTTGCTTACTTAATTCTTAGTAATAATATAATATAATACTAGTAGTCTTATTATATACTTTTATTAAGTTAAATATTAATTATTAAAGTTTATTGAGGTTTGTATTAGGTTTATACTTATAGGGTAGGTATTGTCTATTAAAATAGTTACTACTTAATATTTTTATTTATACTAATTACTTAAAAAAATAAATAGAAGTAATAGAATTATAAGAGTATAGCTAAAAGCCTTAACTAGGAAAGGTTCGGATATATAGAATAAAGTCTATATTACTATATAGACTATTATTTAAAGGATCTAAGTTGTAATCTTTTAGCTGAAAACTCTTTCTAGTATTTTAGTGGTTATAGCTAGCTAGTTGTTAGGTATACTATATAGTCCTATTAGTATATTCTTATAGATATTTATTTTTTATTTAAATAAAATAAATATCTCTTTTTAACTAGTTAGATTTCTTATTTTAAATATACTATCTAGTTTTCTAGTTATTAGTATACTTTTTAGATTCTAATTTTTATTTAAAGTTATTTTATGTAATTAAAATTAATTAGAAGTTTAGATTAATCTTATTAGTTTAGGTATTAATTTAAATGTAATTAAACTTTTCTTATTAGTCTTTAAAATTAATTCTAAATTTAACTTAATATTTTAAGCTATTTTTAGTACTAATAGGATAGCTAGTAGAAGAAAGGGTTTTCTATTAGGTATTCTTATTATTTTAAAATCTCTAAGGATTTTAAGAATAAAATTATTATATGTTTTAGCAATTAATTTAACTAGTAGTTTTATAACTTCTTTTATAAGTATTTTATATAAGTCTTATTTTAAGTAAAGTTTTATCTTATTAAATTTAATATTTCAAGTAATAATAATTTTATAAAAGATAGAGATTTAGATCTCATAAAACTTATAAATATTTAGAATACAACTTATTAAGTATTTAATATATCTTCTTAGTTTAATTTTAAATATTCTTTTCAAAATATCTTATTTATAGTATTTCTTAAATAAGTATACTTAATATCTATAAGTATAAATCTATTTATAATAAGATTATAAGTTTTAATAAGAATTTAAAGTATATTCTAATACCTACTAATAAAAGCACTATTAATACTGAGCCTCTTTAATTTTATATAGTAATATCTAATTATCTTAAATATTTAGAAATATATTATATAATATAACTACTATTTAAATTAACTCTACTTATAATTTAAATAGTAGCCTAATAGTTTCTTATATATTTATTCCTTAAGTAATTAATTCTCTTTTCAATATACTTATTTATTCTAACTAATTCTCTAATATAAGAAGGAGATAACTTAAGATTAATCTTTTATTCTATTACTTATTTCTAATTACTAATTTCTCTATTAATTATTATTACTATTCTTCTAATATTTTATTAAATCTTATAAATTGAAAAACCTCTTTACTTTTTAAACTATCTTTTAAATATTATTATTATTTAAAACACTAAATTATAAATTTTATTAAGTAATATAAATATAAAGAATAAGCTTGAAAACTTATTTTTAATAATAAATACCTAGGAGTTACTAATATAAGCTTTAAGAAAATTAAATAGGTTTCAAACTATATAATAAAATAGGTAAACTAATTATAATTCTAAAGTTTATCTAGAGATTACTTATCAAAAATAGGCTTCTATATAGTAAGAATAGTGTAATTACTTTAATTTTATAGTCTTTACCCCTTAAACATTGAAAACTTAAATATTTAAAAGTATTCTATTTAAAGTAGCCTATTTAAAAATATTAAATATAAGTATTACTAGACTTTATATCTAAGAGAGCTATCTTAAAATAAAGTTAAAGAAATAGTATATTTAGATATTTTGAAATAATACCTAAACTACTTAAGTAGACTATAAGATAATCTAAAACTAGTTTATATTTAAGGAATATGAAGTTATATTTTCTAAATAATTATCGTATAATAATAGATTAATTAACTAGGCTGAATTTAAGAATATAATTAAGATTTATATATTAGACTTTGATTTTATTAAGAAGTAAAGCTCTTGAAACTATATTGATATAGAGGTTTTTAATATAGGAAATATTATCTAATATTAAGTCTAATATATACTTTCCTTTTAAATTATTAAAAATATTCCTAATTATCTATTTACTTTATCAAACTATAGAGAAAATAGCTAAATTATATTAAATAATATTTATTCCTTTATTTAACTTAAAAGATTCCTTCTTAAAAAGTCTCTTAAGTTAATAATATAAATTAGTCTATAACTATCAAATATTATACTTATTAAAAGTAAGTAAAATCTTTAAATAGTTAAAAGAATCTTAAGAAGGATTGTAGTTAATCCTTTAAGATAAAAAGGATTAATATTTGTATATATTAAATTAGAAGAATAATAACTATTATTATTAGATTTATTATTTAAAAAGGTTATTTTAACTTTTTAAATATCTAAAAGCGCCTCTTTAGCTTTATTATTATTTTCCCTACAATTTAATTTTCCTTTCTTAATTAATTTCTAATACAAAGTATATAATTCTAAATTATTTACTCTATCTATAATACTATTTAAATAGTAATTATTATTTAAATATGAAACAACCTAATATATAAGCTTATTATAATATACTTACTATACTTATAATCTTCTGAAAAGTATAGATAACTTCTGAAATTATATAAATATTTTAATTTAAACTAAGATATACTATTTAACCTTTCTATAAGAATAATTGATATAAATAGTATTTTATTATAGCTTTTTATTAAGGTTTTATTAATATAAAATATAGGAGAAAAAACCTCCCTATATTTAATTAGACTATTAATTCCTAAATCTAAAACTTCCTTCTTAATAATATTTTTAATATTACATTATAATCTAATTAGACAAAATATACTAACTAAATATTTAAAGTTATTCATTAATTATAAGTGTTTTTTCGATTTTGAAAATCTAATATATAATCATTTAAAAATAGATAGCATACTACTTATTATATTATATTAAATTAGAGATATTTAAATTAGCCTTATTAAGGATTTTCTTATATTCCACTCTAACTTATTATTATATAACTATATTATTCTAAATATATAAATATTTTAAAACTTTTAGAAAAGCTTTAAGAGAGATATTATTATTACTAATGAGTTCTATTTAAAAATATATTAAAAAGCCATTATTAATAATAATATTAACCTATATGTAAATTATATTATAATACTTCTTTATCTTCTTATAATTAGATTTCTAAATTATTTAAAACTTAAAATCTAATATATAATAACTAAACATACCCTTAATATTAGGAGTAAAGAATTTAATACTTATAGTTATTTATTAAATAGTATTTTCTCACATAAACTATTTAGTAAAGGTAAATAAATTAATTAGTTTTAAAATATTAAGGTCTAGTTTAATATTTAGATTAAGATATTTCTAGACATCTCAACTAAATCTATAGAATTATAATATAATATATTAATAGTTAAAGTTAGAATTATTAAATAGCCTTATTATTATATTAAAACTACTAATAGTTGAGTATATTTCTTTTAAATGATTTATTAAAAAACTAATAAGATAGATCAAAACAGATTTTCATTTTATTAATTAATGAAGATTAGTTTAGAGATAAATTGAATATTTCTAAACTTATAACTATAATAAATAAATAATATAATATATAGTCTAAATATAAGTTATTTAAAAGTATAATTTATTCAAAGTAGAGTAAAACGCTCAAATACATATAAATAGAACGATTAAGCCCTATATAAGTTGATATAGCTATATAGTAGCCTTAGTATTATATTTATTCCTATAAATATATTCTCACATATTTATATTCTAAATAATCTAAATAGAAATCACAAGAGTTTTATTACCTCTATTATTTAGAGTTTTAGATTTAATAAGGACTTTTATTAGTTAGACGTCTTATTTTCTATCTTATTGGATAAATTTAAAAGCAGAATTTAAACTTCTCTAGTTAATTCTATAACTAAGAAGAATTTTAACAGTAAGGTTATTAAATAGTCTTCTCTTAAGGCTATTAAGAAACCCTAGAAGAAATAGAAGGTATTTATTATAATTATTATAAAAAGATTAATTATATTAAGGAATCTTATTTTAATCTCTATTTTAAAAGGATTCCTATTTAAATCAAATTGAAAGTTAATAAGAGTTTTCTTAAGTCTTCTAAAAAGAAGAAAGATAAAGAAAGTAAGACTAATAACTTAGAATTAATTAATAATATTTTAATTTAAGAATAAATAGTTCCCGCTTGACGTAGTAGTTTAATATCTAGCTAGCTTTTACTATTTTATAATAAGAGTAGTAAATTCAAATCCTATAGTAAGTAAGTATAACTAGTAGCCTCACGCTTTCTAATTATATAAACTAAATATAATAACTACTATTAACTAGTAGTTCTTACTACTAGCTATTAATAGCTAGTAACTATTAATAACTAGTAATAAGTATTACTAGCTAGCTAGTACTAGTATTATATAATTATAATCCTTTAAAGAAGTAACTATAATAGATATAGGTTTATACTTTCCCTTTATAATATACTTTCTATATTTATTAGTAATTATTTTAACTAACTATGTTATTACTACTTAAGGTTTCCTCTATTTAAATAGTTCTTTAGAATTAGTATTATCTATAGAGTATATAAAGCAAGAGCTAACTATAAGGTATAACTACTTTTAAAAAAACCCTAAGAGGCATATGACTTTAAATAGATCAGAGACCTTTAATACAACTAAAAAGAATATATAGTTAAAGAAATTCCTAGTTATATAATTAAAGATTTTATATACATTAATTCTAATACAAAAAAAGAAAAAGAAGAAGAATATAAAGAGGAAGGTATTAAGTTTAAAAATATAATTCTAGTTTAACTTTCTCTTAAAAAGACCTTTACTAAAAAGACTTTAAATGTTTTCATTTCTCAGAAGATTTAATAAGTTACAAGTTCTATTAAATAGATTAAAACTATTTTGTTCTCTATTAATATTAGAACTACTATTTATATAGTTAAGAATGATAATCTTTTAATTGAAAAAACTGAGACTTTTTAATTGTTAAGTAGATAAATACTAAAGAGATTATTTTACTTATAAAAGGTAATTTGAAACTTGTTTTAAATAATATTGAATATTCTTTATATAATATTCATTATATATTATAATTAAGTATTAATCTATCGAATTAGTTTAAATTTGACGTAATAGAAATATCTTTTTCTAATAAACTTATATTATATAATATTAAGTGGGATAAACTCTTACTTGTAAGAATTAAGATTAATAGTTTCTATAAGTTTAGAATTCCTATTCAACCTAAGTATTTAGCTTTTTATATTGATATTATTAATATTGATAATTTGAAACTGTAGTATGATAGAATAGATTATATTAATAATATTATCAAATGGATGTAAGAAATAATAAATAGTATTAATTATAAGTATTCTAAAGGTAATAAATTATTCACATATGAATTCTATTCTAAAAATAAGTTTACTAATAAAGCCAATAGAAATTTAGATATTTTTAAATAGTATAAATATTTTAATTATATTAGTTTAGACTTACATAAATTTACTTTACTAGAAATTCATAATTACTATAAATAATTTATTTTATTTATAGATAAATATAGTAGATTTATCTAGAGAAAGCTATTAAGAAGTAAAGATTCTAAAAAAGTTATTTCAACTTTTAAAGAATCTATTCATATAATTAATAATAATAGTAATATTAGGAGAATTAAAGAACTTGATATAAGTAGTAGCTTTAGGTTTCCTAATAATAGAATTAAAATTATTTGTCTTAATAACAGTATTATTTATAATATGAGACTACCTTATACTTATAAACCTGATAATTTAATTGAGAAGGCTATAAAAACTATAGTTACTATAATTAGAATCCTTCTTTATAATTCTATCTTATTTTTATACTTTTAGGGGTTAGTTATATTAGCTTCTATCTATATTTATAATAGAATGCCTTATTCTCCTATTAAATTTAAAATTCTATAGAAATTGAAGAATAAAAACAAATTTTCTATTAGTAATATAGAAGTATAAGGTGATTTCTATTACTATAAAGTTAAGAATATGTACTCTAAGAAGCTTAATTTAAAAGTAAAAAAGGTATTATAGTTATTTATAAGTATAATACTTATTTAACTTAGGACTTTTAAACTTATAATACTATTTGGTTTCAAGATATGAATGTTCTTGAAAATCAATTTAATTTTAATAAAAAGAAGAATTACTTATTTTTGATAATACTATTATTATTAAGTCTAGTGAATTAATTAAAGAGAGTAAGTCTGGTTGCTTTAAGTATAATAATATGTCTCAGAATGTAATTAGTATTAAGTCTAATAGAATTTATAATTCTATTAAAAATACTAATTCTTTTCTTCTTTTTAATAAGGTTAGTAATAGTAATAGTAATTTAAATCTTTCTCCTAATTAGCAATTATATAGTTTTTCTATTATCTATCTTTATAAATTATAGATAGTATTAAGAATTTTAATAAAAAGCCTATTATATCTATAGAGATTCTTTCTTTAAGTCTAGAAGTTGAAAAAGACTATAAATAGTATTTATATAAAAAGACTATACTCCTTATAGTTAAAGATTATCCATCTTTAGTCTTTTATACTAATGATAATTAATATAATTATAATAATAACCTATTTATTAAGAAATATAATAATTCTTATATTACTTAATATATATTGTTAGATAATATTGTAGACGAATTAATTATTTCTTTAAAAGCTACAAGTTTTTAGCTTAGTAATAATTAGATTTGGACTATAAATAAAGAATTTAAATTTGTAGACTCTATAGAAGTTTGGATTGTTATATTACTATTTAATATTTTCTTTATTGAAAAGAAATATTAATAGATTAGGGAGTAGATAGATTTATAAAATAAAACCTAACAATTACCATTTTAGTAATATATATATAAGGCTAGATTGATTATTTAAAGTTTTAATTAGTAGTTAATATTTATTATTTAGAAACGTTTAGTACTACTTACAGGTTTGATAGTTATAGATAGATATTAATTATATCTGTTTATTATGGCTGGATTTTAATTTAATATAATACTATTCTTATATTTACTTATATAAAAGTAAATAAAAAGATATATTTTAAGTTCATTACTAGTTAGTTAAATTTATAATAAAGATTTTAAAAGTTTAGTTTATAGTATTAACTACAAGAATTAGCCTTTTATTTATTTATTAAATAAAGGTTGATATAGGTTAAAATAGAGTTTAAGATTATAGTATCTATAGTTTAAATCTATTTTATATAAGATTGGTTTTAAAGTATCTCCTTATAATAAAGAAACTTTTATATTTAACATTATTCTTACTAAAAATAAATGTTTAGCTACTTTAATATATTATATTAATAATATATTATTAGGAGTTGATAACTTGATTACTTTAGAGTATATTTATATTAATCTTAAAAAAATATAAAAATCTAAAATCTAGGAGAGTTTAATATTCTTTTAAGTAACGATTTAATTATTAACTAGAAGAATAAAAGTATTAAAACAAATTAATTTCAATATATTGATAAAATTCTTATTAAGTTTAATAAAGGGATATTTATAGTTCTAAGATTCTAATAGATAAGAAAGTTCAATTTGCTATTAATAAAGATAATATTTTGAAAGAAGAAATATTGGAATATTAAAAAGAAGTAGGGGTCTTATTATATTTAGCTTTAAAAGTTAAATTAGATATTACTTTAGCTATTACTCCTTATCTTTAATTTTCTTTAAATCTTTTTAAAGAATATTTTATTACTTTTAATAAGATATAGGGTTATTTAAAAAGGGTTTTAATTATAAATTAATTTATATTTATAATAATACTAATCCCTTTAATCTATTTAGATTTATAGATTCAAATCGGCTAGGGATATTAATAATAGAAAGTCTCCTTTAGTTTATATATTTTACTTAGAGGTTTATAATATTATAAATTATAGTTTAATTAAATTACAAATAGTAGTCTTATCTACTTGTAAAGTTAAATATATAGCTCTAATAGATATTACTAAAAGACTACTTACTTTTATAATAATTATAGTTTTATTAATAAAAACTTAGGATCTAGGATTATTAATAAGCTAACTATCCTTATAGATAATTAATTAGTCAAAGAGTTTACTAAAAATACTAGATTCTATAAGAACCGAAGTATATTAATATTTGTTATCATTATATTCGAGACTTTATTTAAGATAATTAGATTAATCTCTATTATATTAATATAAATAATAATATAGTTAATTATTTAATGAAGTTTGTAGGCTGAGTTAAATTTAATAATATTATTAAGAGGACTTTATAAGATAATCTTAATACATAATTCTTTTATGAAGAAAATAGTCTTAACAGTTTATTTTCTGAGGATTAATCTTTTCTTTTAACGTTTTATTAATTTTAGACTTTTCTGATTCTTTCTAACTTTTAAGTGTATTTTAAAGTCTTTCTTTTTGAATTCTTTCTTGGTTTTGGGCTTTTCGGAGTTTAATTTTTTAAAGACTTTCCTCTATTTTCCCTATAAGGTTTTTAGAGCTTTTGTTACTTTTTAAACTATAGAAGACTTGTTTATCTTATATATTTTACGGGGGAATATTAGAATTCTAGCTATTTAGGTATTATTTATATTTACTTAAATAACTTATTTTAGATGTTGAAGGGTTTGAGTATTCTCTATTATTCTTATAATTCTATTGTCTATGTATTATAAAAAATTAATTATTAGAGTTAAGGTTATATTATCTTAATTATTTATACTCTAAACTGATTAAATTATAATATTAGTATATTTAGTGAATAGACTACTTAGTAGCCTAAGTGTAATAGAGCTGAAAGCTTTATATAATATAAAGTTAACCTTTCTGAGAATTAATTCTATTTAGATATCAATATTATGAATCTTTCTACTTCTTGTGAAATAGAAGTTTCCCATTATTATTACTATTTATATTAATATTAGTACTACTTTTAAAAGTTATTCTAAATGACTTATCCTTTAATAATTAAGAGTTGTTGATTCCTCTTAGCTTTTTACTAGTCAGTTATTACTAGTTTAGTATATTTAATTAGTATCATTTGAGAAAAGACTAATATATATATAAAGCTCTTATAGTCAGAGGAATGTATTAGAAATAATATAATTAAGAAGTAGAGTTTATACTAATTAAATCTTAGATACTAGTATTATATTTATAAGCTTTAGTCTATTTAAAGTATTTAAAATACAGTTTTGTACAATACATAATATATTATATATTCAGTCTCCTACCTAATTAGCAGTCTTATATAACGCTTAGTATAAAATCTTTATAATAGAAGAAAAGCTTAGTAATATACTATAGTTTATATATATTTCTAGAAGTAAATATGATAGAACGAATTTAATATAATAGTATGGTATTTAGTTTAAATCTAGCCCTAACGTAAAATTATATAAATACTATGAGATAATAGAGTAATAACTAAATATATGAACTTATTAGTATAAACTCTTTAGTGGTGCTAGTAATAGCTTTGACATATTAAACTTATTATAATAACATTTATAATATTAAGTTACATTAATAATAATACTACTAATATATCTTAATAATACTAGCCTTATAGATACAAAAAACCAATGGATTACTATAGACTAACTCTCTCTTTACCTTTAGAATATAAATTAATAGCTTTTTAATATATTTAGATTAATAGCCATCCATAATAATATTACTACTATTCCTACTCCTACTAATACTAATAATAATAATAACAAAAACTACTTAGTATTACTATATTCAACCTCTATAAGTTTAAAATAAATATTAACCTTATTAAAACTATCAATAACTATGAGAACTATAGCTATTTCTATAGCAGCTTAAATAAACTAGTATTATATAAGAATAGCTTTACTATTTTCTTTAGCTCTCTTAAGATAACTATAATTAATTTTAACTTTACAATATTACTAATAGATAAAACTATCAATATAACTAAAAACTATAAGATTAAAAGAATTAAAAGGAATCTAATATCTAAAGATAGAATATTTAGTAATTATTCTAAGTAATTTGAATATAGATTAGAAGTAGCTTATTAAGTACTACTTTATCTTTCTAAAAAGATATGTATATTAAAGTCTATAACTTATAATGATTAGCTAGGAGTTAAAAAGACCTAAGGTAGTATTACTAAATAAGACGATTTAAAGTTAGAAATATCATACTAATTTGAAGATTCAAAGTAACTATAGTTATAATAGTTTGTATAAGATAGGTTAGAATATAAATTCTAGCTAGATACTAAATATTCTATATGTGAAGGGAAAGGCTTCTTTATGTAATATACATAGCTATATTTAGTTATATAGAATATATATTGAACTTTACTCTTAATAATATATAATATATTCTACTACGTTTAGTATATAGACTATATAATATTATCTTAATATCAACTTTAATATATAGTCTATTTTAAGGTTTCTTTATAATAAGCTTTTAAGCTTTCTTTGTCTTTTTAAATATAATAGATAATATCAAATACCTAAGAAGAAAGTTTAGATCATCATTACTATACGTTAAGTTTACGAGAACTAAAGAAATATTATCTTGAAAGTAGTTAATTAGAGTATAGTTATAATTGGAGAAGTAGAAATATAAGATACTCTGAAAATAGAGTAAAGTTACAAAAGAGAGAAGTAGCTAGACTAATAGTATTATAAAAGTGAAGATATTATAAAGACTTTATTTAAAAGAAACCTATACGAATAATTTAAGATAAATAGTATTAGTATTAGTAATGCTACAGCATTGGATATGTAATAACTATATATATTGTCATATATATAGTAGTATGCTTTCTAAACCTGATTAATAATAGATGCTATGTATCTAATACTAACCATAGTTAATTTAATACCAATGAATAAGTAATTGCTATATTATAAATTTAGAGTCTTATGTAGCGTCATATACGACATACTATAATAATAATAATAATAATAATAATAATAATAATAATAATAATAATAATAATAATA
>QAPG01001019.1:0-11967 GCA_004366825.1 Colletotrichum spinosum
ATAATAATATTACTAATATTTTTATAAAAAGTATACTAAACTATACTTTTAAGCGATTTATTAATTCGAACTATATAACTATTTAAATAGAAAGATAGATGATTCGAGTAGAGTAGATAAATAGGTATTTAAGTACTATTAAAATAGAAAGTATAAATTACTAAAAGTACTACTTTTTATATAAATAGATAGATACTAAAGTATATAGTAAAAAGAAAAAGCTGTTAGTATTAGTTATATTATACTATAAGGTATATAGTAACTATACGTATTACTATATATAGTAGTATACTTTCTATACTTTATTAGTAATAGATACTAAGTACCTAATACTAGCTATAGTTATATGTATAGTAATTAGTAAGTAATTACTATACTATAGATCTAAAGCTTTATATAATACTACATACTATATAATATAATAATAATAATAATAAATAACTAGAACACTAGTTTACACCTATATAGCAAGATTATATACGGCGTATATTACCCTCCGGATTAACTAATAGCAATATACTTTATAAATTAAATAATACTACTTAATATAGTAGTTTGATATCTAGCTAGCTCTTACTATTTTATAGCAAGAGCAATAGGTTCGATTCCTATAGTAGGTAAGTATAATTAGTAGTTATAAACCTTTTAATTATATAAATTAAATAAAGTAATTACTATTAGCTACTAGCTCTTACTAATAGCTATTAAAAATAGCGAGTAACTATTAATAGCTACTAATAGGTATTACTAGCTAGTAGGTATTAGTATTATATAATAACTTATTATAATCCTTTAAAGAAGTAATTACAATAGATATAAGCCTTTACCTTCTCTAAATATCTCTTTTACATTTATTAGTAATTTTATTAACTAATTATATTATTGCTAACTGAGGTGTCTTCTATGTAAATAGTTCCTTAGCCTTAGTATTATCTACAGGGTTTATAAGACAAGGGCTAACTATTAGGTGTAGCTTCCTTGAAAAGATTCCCGAGAAGTATGTAACTTTAAATAGATCAGAAACCTTTAGTACAACCGATATATTAAGTAAATAATAGTAGAACTTAAGAGATAAAATGACTTATAAATAATTGGTCTATATAATATATAATTATAAAGTACTACTTATTATAATAAGGAATGTTTTAAAATAAAGAAAAGAATTAATAAAGCTTTTATAGTTCTTTTTATACTTCATTGAAACATAATCTACTATATTTCAGTCTATTAAGTTAAATGTAGCACTAAAGTAGCTAAGGTTATACTAGTAAGTAATTAAGTAGTGAAGGTATTGATTTAAGTTAATAAGAATAAAAGGATTGTTATATAGATTTATCCTTATAATAAATAGTATATATATATATATTATAACTAAGATATAGATATCATAAATAGAGATAATTAGTTATGTATTATTTATATACTTAATTGATTATAGTATTTAGTAATTATGAATTAATACTAATTAGTAGTATGCTATTACTATTCATATTATATATTATTATTTAACTAAAGAATAATAGAGAATAATCTCAAGAAATAACATTATAATATCTCTTAAAGAAACCTCTAGAGGTTTATATGGTAAAAGCAAAAAAGGTAATTCATAGTAACTTATTAACTTAATATTATTTATACATATTATATCATAAACCAGTAATTTGGATTTCGATTAATTTATTAAGATAAAACTATAGTAAGAAAGATAATGAGAATTGATATAAATAAGAAAGAGAGACTTATAGTAAATTACTATTCCTTATTATTATCCATAATACTTTATATATATTTAATAAGTAGAGACATAATAAGAAATCAACTTAATAACTATAATAATATAATAAACCTTGTTTTATTAACAATAATCTAAAGCCTAGAGGTTCTTTAAATCTCAGAATCTAAATTGTGATATTTAAGTGAGTTTGAAATGTTATATTTATAAGAAGAAAGAACCTTAAAAAGGGCTTTATTTTATTTTATAAGGAAATCTTAGGAAGTAATGTGGAGAAGCTAGTAAAATAAAACAATAATAGATATTTCTATAATACGTCCCCTTGATATAATATATATCTCTAATAAGTATTATATAGAAATATCTACAGAATCAATAAGGTTATAATATTATAATAAATAATACTAAAGCTAAACATATTATAGAATTACTATTTATTATTCTTATTCTTTAGTATTCCCTAAATATCTATTCATAAATTAATAATATAAAATATTAACTCATATTACTTATTAGTAATATAAAGAATATAAGGTCGATATCTAGATATATAGTTATTTAACCAAATATAACTTCTATAGATTATGGAAACTTAAAAGAAAAGGTATTTCATAGTTAATAGTTTGATTTAAAATATAAAGAAGAAGAATAACTATAAGAAATAGTATAAGAGAAGAATAGTTTATATTAATTATATAAAATAGATATTACTATTTCCTCCATAAGTATAATAGTTCCTATTTTGAAATCTACCCTTTATAGAATATTAAGAAGAAGTATTATTCTATATATTAATAGATATATATGATAATAACTTATAGTATTTATTCTTTTACTTCCTATTATTCCCATCTATTATTAGTAGTATATTTATATAGTTATAGTTACCTAGATTAAATTAGTTGTTAAATCAACTTTAATTCTATTTCCAATTTTAGTTAATTAAATTACCCCTATATTTATTATTAAGTATAATTAGTTTATTTGAAGGGCCTTTTAAAGGTTTAAGTTGGAAGATATATGTAAAGTTCTATTAGAAAGATATTTCTATTCAATAATTATAGTTTATTTAGTAAATCAATATATCTCTAAAAGTAAAACCCTTAGAGGAACACTTATAATTACAATATAGTGAAATTGCACTAATTATAAATGTAGTGAAAGCCTATGATTTTAGATTATATCCTCTTCGTAAGACTTTATTAATGATTTTAAAAACATATAAAGTAATTAAAATATAACGGTTTATAATAATAAGTAAAGGGGAATATTCTAATAAATTGAAATAAAGATATTAATTAATATATACTAGGAAACTATATTTAAATAATAAAAGAATAAGCTTGACTTTTTAATAGAAATTTAAGTATTAATAATATATATATCTAATATTATATATGAATATAAAAAGATAAAGCTTCTATTTTCAAAACTTATAAAATACTTGTTAAGAAGCCTTTTAAAACCAAGAGGAAATATACTTTCATATAATAAAGAAAAGAATATTATAATTATTGAAGAATTACTTTATTAGTAGAAGGACATATCCCCCTATAAATAAAGAGATAATAAAAGAGAGACTAGTAAAACTTTTTAATAGAATATACTAGTTTAATAAATAGAAAGAAATATTAAATTCAATTAGAAGGATTATTACTACTTAAAATAGGAGATTAAGAAGAATTTAAAATATATTACATAATTCTTAACGATTGGAAGACTTATACTTATTATAATGTAATAACTTTCTATATTAAATAACCTAAGAATAGAAGTAATCTTAATATAGAATATTCTATTGATATTAACTATTAGGAATATATTAATGTTAAGTTTATAATTAGTGAATTCAATATTTAGATAATTATATTTCTATTATATTGTCTTATTATAAAGAATAATTCTATTTAAAGAGAATAATAATTAGAAGTATGAAAATCCTCAAAGCTCTATATATATTCTAGGGAACATTACTAAATATCCCTAAAATAGTATATTACTTTTAGCTAATTGTATAAGATGGTTAAAGTATTATTTAGTAAAATATATTAATTAAGTAAGAAATATACAACTAAAGATTATAATATCTTTAAACAAAAGATAGAGATATTCATTACTAAATATATTCATTATAATTGTAAATGAGATTCTATAAGAAACATATTTAATAATATATTAATTCAGTAAATATATATATATTATAAGATATGGACTATACTGATTTAAAATAGCTTTTTAATCGTTTAAATAACTATTATAATATGAAATAAACTTAAACTACCTATGATCTATTATAACTACTATAAAGAATAGAAGAATATAAATCTTAAGATATTTACTTTTAAGCCTTTCGCTTCATATAGAAAATATTTAACACCTGATTAGAATCTATATTTCAACCTACTCTATACTAACTACTATAGCTATAGTCACTTTAAGTCTTCAAATTGTAATAATATTATACTAATAGTATATAATAGTATAATACTTCTAGCTTTAGGTCATCTTACTTAATAATACTATCTTAAGCCTTCCTAACTATAAGTTAATAATTATAACAGATTTCAATATATGTATTTCTTTTCAAAATAGAATAATACTTAATAAACCCCTTCTAATATATATTTAAAATATTTAGAGTTATTACTTAACACCCTACTTTTCAATACTAAATTCCTTTCTATTCTTTTAATCTTATACTACTCTATTATACTCATATCTTTATCTATTAGTAATATCTTGAAGT
Source organism: Colletotrichum spinosum (assembly GCA_004366825.1). Taxonomy (NCBI): domain Eukaryota; kingdom Fungi; phylum Ascomycota; class Sordariomycetes; order Glomerellales; family Glomerellaceae; genus Colletotrichum; species Colletotrichum spinosum. The sequence continues at coordinate 4,479 of QAPG01001019.1, forward strand.
TAAATCTAACTATAACTACTTTAATAAGACTAGAGAGAATAATAAAATCACTCTTATCTAATATTAACTTATTTAAACCTTTATAAAAGTAGCTATAGTTCTTATAGTTATCAATAGCTTTTATGAGATTAATATTTTTATTATAAGTATAGGCGTTAAGTATCATAATAGTATTCTTATTATTATCATTATTATTATTAATAGTAGTATTATTATAGAATAAAGAGAAGACTAGCCTATAGTAGTCTATTACTCTCTTTTATCTATAAGATTAGAATCATTAAAATATACCAATAGTATTATTAGTAGCTAGCTAGTATGAGTCAATATGATATATATTACTATAGTAAGTTTAATGCTTTCAACCTATTACTATAAACGCTATCACGCAATTTATACTAATTTCTAGATTAAAATAAGGTTTAACTTAAATATTATACTACTTAGTTCTTTTTACTATATTTACTTGTAGAGATATATATAGACTATAGTATATTACTAGGCTTTTTATATTAAAGAAATTTTATACTAAGTATTATATAAAGCTACGGATTGAGTAGAAAGCTAAATGTATAATATATTATATGTCTTGAGATATTTACTGAAGATTATGATTATATTAATATAATTAAAACCTTTAAAAGAATAATAAGTAGAATTAACTTATCTGAATATATCCTTTTCAACTAGAAGAGTTTATAAGCAAAGGTTAGTTAAAAGATATATATACCTATATATTAAATATATATTATAATAGATATCTTCTATAACATTATTGATAAAATAAAGTTAATTATAAGTATATTATATAAATAGATTATAGAGATCTCTAGATATTAATAGTAATAATCCAAGTAAAAAAGTAATTACATTATAAATTATAATTAGTTTCTAACTAAATATATATATAATAGCTAGGAATATAATCAATATTTCAATTATTAGTGATTATATCAATTTCTATATTAATCAAGTAATAGTAATACGTGCAACTTATTTTATAAGAAATTGTAAAATAGGAATATATTTAGTTACTCTTACTCTATACTTAAAATAATATCTAAGCTCTTTACCCTATATATAGGTTTAACGATAAGGTTTAGCTAATAATAGTATTTATATTAATACTAGCTTATAACTAGTTAAAGTAATAATGGAATTACTTATTATTATAGAGCATTATACCCCTAGCTTTAATATTTAATTCTACAGTAATAGAAGACCTTATAATAATAATTAAAAAGAGTCTTATTAAATTAAAGTTTAATATATATAGCTAAAAGTAACTATTAAGATTATAAGATTGAGAGTCTTTTTAAACCTCTTAAAAATAGGGTAAAATAGAGTATTAAAAACCAGGTACTCTATAATCTATTACTCTTCTACATCTTTTATAACAGAATTAGAATCTCTTTACAATCTATATAGCTATTTATAGAAATAGTCCTATAGAATATATATAGAAATATCTAACTATAACTATTATAATAGAAACTATTACTTTATTAGAATAAGCTTTAATAAAATTATCTTAAGTATTATAATTAATAAGTAGTTTATAAGTATTTAAAAGAATGACAATTAGCTAATTTATAACTTATTATATTAAGTTCATAATATTAAAAAACAAGTGTTAATTAAACAATACCTTAATATCAATATATTATTATGTTATCAATTACTATATATCTTAAACTATTATAGTAATATAATTATAGAAGTTTTAAAAGTTATTTAACTATGTTAAACGTATGTATAGTTATATAAGTATTATCTATATATTAGTTATACTTAATATATTTAAGTTCTTTATTAATAGGAGTAAGCTGAGTCTTATTATATTTGTATAGAAATTATAAATTAACTTATATTAATAATAGAGAACTTTTATATTAGTAATATAAAGTCTTATCTTAGGGGTAAATAAGACTTAGTCTTAATGATATTAGGTTATAGATATTAAAATTGTAATAAATATTTAAATAGAATACCTGTAGTTAGTAGTAATTAAATATCTCGAGATATTTAGATTATATATCACTATAAAGGCGTAAGGGCGGGGGGGTAAAAGGGTATAAGGTTATTATAAAAAGAGTTATTAGTTATTCATTATCTATAAAAAGGTTAATATAAAGCAGGTATACTAACTATAGCTATAAAGGTTTTAGCTTTAGATTAACTAGAGGCCAGTTATAGTAATTATTAAGGGGGTAGGAAGGCTGAAGTTATACTTTAGGAGGTAATACTAAGAATTACAATAGAAAGCGAGCTATCAGCCCCTTCTAAAATAGAAATATGTAGAATAAATATTAAGTATATTTAGAATTTAATAATAAAATACTAATTAATAGAGTAAACTACTTAGGAATATAGAATAATGGTATTATACCTGAAAGGAGTATTTATTATTAATATGGAATTAGTAATACAAATTACTAATGTCTTTAATAATGATATTTTAATAGAGATAATTATAGAGATATTATGGAATAATATAAGTAGAATATTAAAAGAAAGCCTTAAAGTAATTTACTTTATAATTATAGAAAGTGGAATTAGAATAGTAAATTTTAAGAAATCTATAGAAGTGTTTTAAAATTGTATTTCTTAGTGCTTTATAATATTTATTAAACTTGAAATATTCTTAATTTTAAAACTTTCTAAATTTAAATTGAAAAGTATTCTTTTAGATAAAAAGATAAGAAGATTATTTATAAGAAGTATATAATAATTAAAGTCTTTTTAGAAGAATATATGTAATATCTACTTTAATAGAGTTATTTTCAAAATAAACATAAGATTTAAAAATAAGTAAAGTTTAGTAGATTTTAGTATAGTTAAAGCTTTTATATCTTTTGGGAATATAACCTTTAATATTATATTAATAATTATTTCAATTCTTCTGAATCTCCTGAATATAAATTAGATCTATGTTTATTTTAATAATCTTAATAATAGTATTAAACAAAAAGAAATATCTTGATTTATGGAAAAGGATAATCAGTATTAATAATCTTCAATCTAGAAGGATTAATATAATAAAATATTAACCTCTATATAGAAAAAGGAATATAGTAATTTTATAAGACATCTAATTATTTTATTATCTAGAAGCTAAATAATACCTTTAATAGAATAGGTTAAATAATCAGAAATGGTAATATTGAAGTATTTATAGGGACTATTACTAATATTGAATAAATAGCAAAATACTATATTAATTCAGCTTTTGTCTTAAAAGGAACTATAGTTATAATATAAAAATTATTATTAATAATATTTCTCTTAATAGTAATAAGCTTAAATTATATCTAATTAGTATGTTAATTCTATTTATAATTATAAAGCTTTCCCGCTTGACGTAGTAGTTTAATATCTAGCTAGTGTTTACTATTTTATAGTAAGAATAGTAGGTTTAAATCCTATAGTAGGTAATTAAAACTAGTAGCTATATGCTTTCTTGTTATATAAATTAAATATAGTAACTACTACTAACTATTAGCTCTTACTAGTAACTATTAATAGCTAGTGATTACTAATAGCTAGCAATAAGTATCACTAGCTAGCTAGTATTAATATTATATAACTAATTGTAATCTTTAAAGAGTAATTATAATAGATATAAATATATATATACATTCTATTTATTAGCTATTATATTAACTAATTATATTTACTATTCAATGTTTCTTCTATTTAAATAGTTCCTTAATATTAGTAGTATCTATAGGGTTTATAAGGTAACAGCTAACTATTAGGTATAGCTTCCTGTAAAAAGTCCTAAGAGGTATATGATTTTAAAAAGATTAAAGACTTTTAATACAACTACTAATCATAATTATAAAGTTTATAGAAATTATTTTTATAGAGGATATAGAAGATATATTAAAAGTATATTAAGTTGATATATATTAAGGTTTTGAAATAGAATTATTCTCAATATAGAATATACTTTTATTATAAAAAGCCTTGAAATGAAATATATACTATAAATAGTAAAGTCAGAATTAGACCAATTCAAATTTATAATACTATAAATAAAGTTGAATAACACTATATTCCTCTATAGAAAGCTTATAAGGTTATATATAATACAATATTAGAAATATTAGGAGAAGAAGTATTTTAAAATATAGTTAAAATGATTAACAATATTAATAGTCCTAAGAGCTTTATGTTAATTCTATTTATTTTTAGAATATACTTATATTTTAATCATTATTATTACTATTTCTAGATATAATAAGATATACCATAATAATTCCAAAAATAATAAAGCAAGTATATAAATCTAGATATATCGTAAAATCTTAAATACTTTAAATATATATAATAGTTTCTTTACTATATCTATTTATTAATTCTTATAGTATATTATATATTTAGCTCTCTACCTAGTAAGTAGCCTTATATAACACCTAGTATTAAATCTCTATAATTCAAAGAAACCTAGTAATGTATTATAACCTATATATATCTCTATATATAAATATAGTAAAAAGGACTTAGTAGTATAGCGTTTAGTTTAAACCTAGCCTCAACCTAGAAATCAGTATAACCTATATAATAGTCTCTATAATAAGATATAGTTTAATATACTAGTAGTAGCTTCGAAGTATTGAACTTACCGTAGTAATACTTATAATATTAACTTATACTAACTAGCTACTAATAACGCCACTAGCACATCTTAATAATACTAGCCTTATAGATAAAAGAGAGTAATAGAAGACTAGCCCTCTTTTTAATATATTTAAATCAATAGCCGTCTGTAATAATACTACTACTAATAATAATAATAACAACAACAAGAATGCTATTACTATACTTAATCCCTATAACCTTAATATAAATATCAATCTTATTAAGACTATTAATAACTATAAGAACTATAGCTACTTTTACAAAAGCCTAAATAAGCTAGTATTATATAAAAACGATTTTACTACCCTCCCTAGCCTTCTTAAAATAACTATAACTAAATTTAACTTCAAATTATTACTAGTAGATAAAACTATTAGTATAACTAAGAAGTATAAAATTGTAAGAATGCAAAAGAATCTAATACTTAGAAGTAAGGTATTTAGTAATAACTCTTAATACTTCGAATATATATTAGAAGTAGCTTGTTAGATATCTGAAAAAGTACATATATTAAAATCCGCTTATAATAATCATCAGCTAGCGGTTAGGAAAGCTTAAAATAGTATTTTTAAGTAAGATGACTTAAGGTTAGAGATGTCGTAATTTGAAGACTTTAAGTAACTATAGCTATAGCGGTTAGTATAAAGTAAGTTAGGGTATAGGCCCTAGCCGGATGCTAAATATTCTCTATATGAAGCAAAAGGCTTATTATCAATTCTTATTAGAATAAAGTAAATATATTTTCATTAAGAATATAGAAATTGAACTGAAATCTATAGATTTATTTTAATTCATAATATAATATATATATAACATAGAAACAAAAATTAAGTCTAATCCTTTTTAAATAATGAGAATTTAATTATATTACTAGTTTTAAATTATACAGATTGATAATTACAACTTTTATAATTATAAGACTAAAAGAGAAGTCCTATTCAAAGAAAGAATTATAATAATAATATTAGAAGAAAAACTGAGATAATAAAAGTAACTACATAAGAATAATACTTTTATTATAAAAACTGACTTCTCTAGTATTATTCATTATAATATCTACTTCATAATAAAAATAGTAGAAGTACTAATTAAAATTAGTAATGCTTACTAATATAGCCTTATTATACTATTGAGTAAACTTTTTCAAGAATCTTATATCAAAAAAAGGAAACTTTATTAATAAAGGGAATATTATATTTGAAATATTTTAATATCTGAAGATATAAGTAAATAAGAATCTTTAGTTTCAAATTTACTAATAAGGTTAAAAATACTAATAGGGTATTAAATGAAGAACTATAACTGATTATTAAAAGATTTAATAATTAGAAGAAGATTAATATTCTTATAAAATTATCAATAATATAATAAGTCAACTATTATCTTATACTAATACTATTAGTAGTATTATAATTTAATATTTATATAGAATTCTACTTCTATAATATTACCTCAGTCTATATATAGAAGTAGGAATATAATTTAACCTGGGATTTCAATCTTAGACTGCGATATATATGCGAGAGGGAAGATGCGTAGAGTAGTACGTAGAGCTCCAAAAGAAACAGTATAGCATGCCAACCTAGGGGAGAGGATTACTATTAACTTTCACGACTTCGACGAGGGCTATAAAGGCTATATATTAGTAGTAATCTTCATAGATTGAGCGACTAGTTTAATATAAGACTTCTATCTTTATTTAAGAAGAATAGAAGAAGTCTTAGGGGTAATCAGGGAGCTCTTCAACTTCTTATACTAATAAAACTATTTATAAGTTTATAATAAGTATACTTAGAAAGTATTATTATTATTATTATTTAATTATTATATAGTTTCATAGCATTAAGTATATATTAATATATAATATATCGTAATTATTAGAAGAATCAATCAAGAATATAAATCTGATTATATAACTTATATCTTATAGTTTCCCAACTAAATAATTTATATTTTAATATTATAAACATATAAATAGATAATACTTTTAATTTCTATTAATTTAAATCTAATAATAGAAAGGAAGAGAAACCTTAATAGATAGGATTTATAATAGATTTAAGTTAATACTTATTTAGTTACTTTTATTCTATACCTGGAATAATATCTAAGCTTTTCACCCTACATATAGATTTAACTATAAACTTTACTTAATAATGATATTTATACTAATACTAGCTTATAACTAGTTAAAAGGGTAACAAAATTACTTATTATTATGAATAATTATACCTCTAGTTCTAATATTTAACCCTATAATAGTAGAAGACTTTAAAGTAATAATTTATATAGGGAGAATTCTATTAAGGCTAGGGTTTAATATATATAGCTAAAAGCAACTACTAAGGTTATAGGGTTAAGAACTTTTTAAACTTCTTAAAGATAGGATAAAATACAATACCTATAAGAACTAGGTATTCTATAACTTATTATTTTTCTATATCTAGACTTTTATAATAGAACTAAAATCTCCTCAAAGTCTAAATAGCTACTTATAAAAAACGAATTATAGAATAAATATAGAAATATCTAGCTATAATTATTATGACTACAATTATTAGTATATCAGACTAGGTTTTAATAAAATCATTCTAAATATTAATATTAATTAAATAGCCTATAGATATTTGAAAGAAAATTATCTAGTTATCCTATAAGTTATTATATTAAGCTAAAAAGTTTAGAAACTAAGTATTAATTAGATAATACTCTAATATTAATACCCTATTATAATACTAATTACTAAATACTTTAGAATATGATAATAATATAAATATAAGGGTTTTAAAAACTATCTAACTATATAAGAAATATCTATATCTATATAAGTATTATTTATATATTA
>QAPG01001020.1:0-11865 GCA_004366825.1 Colletotrichum spinosum
GGATTTAAGTTATTATATAAGATTAGTTTAAATACTTATTTTAATATTTTTAAATTTTTAAAATATAGAAACTATAAAAAGTTATATAGGCTATTAAGTTTTTCTTAATAAGATTTATAATATCCCTTATATAAACTTCTAGAATAATATCTATTAAGAGTTATTAATCTTCTTTATAGTTTACTTCTAAAAGAATAGAACTTATAAAAATATCTAATTTAAATATTTTAAAGATTTATTAGTATTTCTTAGTTTTTAGAAAGTTACTTAAGAGTAGTTTTTAAAAAAGCTTTAAAAAGAAGTTTTAGTAAGTAGTTATTTTAAAGTTAAAATAATCCTATAAGTTAAAAGTTTTAACTTTTATTTAAAAAGTATTATATTAAGTAAACTACTAATTAGCTCTCTTAAGGATTAAAAGAAGAGTATTTTTAATAGATATTTTAATATTTAAAATATATTAAATTATTATAATATATATTTTTAGTTTAATAGTTCTTTAGTATTATAAGATTCTTAATTATTATATATAATTAGGAAGTAAAATCTAGTATGTATTATATATAACTTAATATAGCTATATGTATTACATAAGGCTCTATTTTAAGTAGTTTAAGTAGGGCGAGGCTTGTAGAGATAGCGCTAGCGCCCGAGGTTTATCTGGTGCAAACTCTGCTCCTCGAGTGCGTTATTCCTGACATATTACTAAAGTGAAACTCCTACTTAGAGACTGCATATGTAGTTATAAGTATTCTTTCTACTCCTCTTACTTATCTCGACATATGCATGACCCGCCGTTCTAGGGTATCCTTGCTCAGACCAGACTGATGGGAAGTGATCCCATGCCTACTTTCCTTGGGCGTTATCAATGAATCAATTAACCATTTCTAGTTTGACTGGTGGGTAGCGCGGACAACGTTCAGATATCCAGCGAGCAGTTGTGGTCGCGGATCGAAGCCCATGTCTTCGTAATCTGGCGATCCACGGTACGCTGGAGCCTCTTCACTCTTTTCCACAACTGCTGATGACAGAGTAGCCAAGTTTGCCAGATGCTGCAACCCCTGGTTCGCTGCTGCTTCCATAGCCGATGTTACTGCGTTCGAAGAAGGGGCAGGAATGCCGGGTGAAATGCTGCTGGCGATAGTACCTTCGTCGTCATCGCCAGCACCGTGGGCTCCAGCTGCGTTGCCAGTCAATGGGCGGAGATGGTCAGCGATCTTATCTCGAACCATTCCATCGAAAACTGATGCCGGCAATGACGAGTCTTTGAATTCGCTAAGCAGCCTTTGTGCTCCATCCTTTGTCTTCTCGATCTTTGAAAGCTCAACCAACGTGAGAACTACAAGAACCACAAAGTGGTGCTGCAAAGGTGTGATGAGTTGCGTGTGTCGAATGAGAAGCGCCATCAGCTCCCGACAAGGCCACAGAGCATCGGTGGACTTTGCAGCCGGATTCAGCAGGTACGCCAATAGCCGACAGTGCCAGTAGACGAGATGGATCAGCGGATGGGAGCCTGGGTCTATGTGGGAAGGAATATCTTCTCGGAAGTCTTCAATCCATGCATCCATGAATGAACCAATGATCCTGTCCGAGAAATTCGTGTGCAGCGGTTCCTGAAAGTTGGCTATCATAACAGAAGCCCTACTGAGGAATTTCGAGGAGCCTACGAGTATTCTCACCGTTAGCATGCAATTCATCAGTCGTAGGCGTTATGGGGCGAGAAAGAGCTCACGAATTAGGAGGTATTGCGTTTCGCCCACGACGTCTTTCAAGCAAGGGGGAACGATAACGCTTTCGTCCCTGATCAATGAAGGCACGGCAGCACCCACAGAGTTCCACCGATCGAGCAGTATCAAAGACCACCAGATCCTCATGCGCAAACGACTGTCGGAGTCCACGCCGAGCTCGGTTTCGGAGGGCTCCAGCTTCGTTTGATAAAGTTTCAACGAGTTGGCGCCGGCTACCGCTCTACCAAGTAGTGATTCCTTTGGAGCGCCAACGGAGCCCGAGGCCCTGTTGTCCGCCTCGATGATCATGAGCAGCAGCGTCTGTAGGAAAACAATGTTGGCTGCGTGGCTTCGAGACGAGGAGTCGTTCGCCTCCCACTCCACAAGTAAGGTGTGGGCCAAGCGTACATCGCCTGGGGTATCTGATGATTGAAACGACGGGAACGAATGAATGGTTCCGGAGAGTGCCTCGACGAATGCTTCACGCAGAAGACCAGGGCATTGCGCCAAGTAATCCTGAACCAAAGACCGACTCGCCGGCAAGAAAGGGAAGTATGGTTGAATAATCGTCAAATAACTGGCGAATCTGCTGTCAGTATAAAACTCGAGGCCAGCAGACTGCGGATCAAAGAAAACTTACCCTTCAAACACAGCGTCGTCTACATCGCGGGGCTGGTCGATGTCGGGCATGTCCGTGACTGGGCCATCGACGGGAGTTACAGGCGGCCTTAGCGGCAGGTCGTTTTTGACGGGTAGAGCCTGCGGGGCCAAGCCGTTGACCGAAAAGGGAGACACTTGATATCTGTCGGATGGTGTTGTCATTGGCTGGAGAGGGCGATGCTCAGAAGCCCATGTGACAGGCCTCGACGGCACCGCTGTAGACAGCTCAGCGCCTGAAATGCTGGAAAACGGTCGTTTACGGTTGGCATCCTCAACAGGTCCTGCATCACTCAGTTATCTGCGATGTTACTGCCGGCGATCCTTGGACTCACCTTGAATTTCCAGCTTGCCTTCGATGCTATTGATCCTGTCGGCCAACTCCTTAATATAGCTGTGCAACGCAGATCAGCTTCTGTTCATACCAATATGTGGACAGAGATCAGACTAACCCCTTGCTTGGTCCACGTTTCTGGGGGACACGACTAAACATGCAGCGAATTCCGGAACGCTTGCAATTGGAGCAAGGGTTCTCTCCGGAATCTGACTGTGCATCACACTTCACCTTTTTCCGACGACACTCGTCGCAGGCCCGGGAGACCTTGGAGCGCTTGCGCGGAGGGGTACTATCCCCAAGAGTATAAGCTTGAGAGAGATGGTGATGGTCCATTGGGACAGAAACCGCTACATGTTGGGGGAGCGGCTCGGCGAGGGGATCTTCGGGCACATAAGGTCGAGGCGGAGGAGGCGGTGGAGGAGGCGGCGGCTGGTGTTGTGTCTGCTCTGGATGCGGCATAATGCTCCGCAGGCTTGAATCCTCTACGTTCATGCTAGGGTCTGTGACGTGCATCATGGGCTCCGAAGCCAGGTCCTGGCCAAGCTGGGCGGCTAACTGCAACTCTTCAACGCTTGCGGCATGTGCGGTAGGCTGCTGCGGCGTGGATGGCGGCGGCGGTTGTGGTTCCGGCTGGGAGTCTTCTCGAGGAGTCGCATGGTAGTAAGGACCGGTGTCCTGTCCGTCGACTGAAGGGGAGGGATAGCTCTGGATGCGCTCCTCTTGGAGTCTCTCGTCGGATATTCTATCTTCTAGCATCCGTTCTTCAGCCACTCTTTCTTCGATTGGCATGCCGCTGCCCTGGTGTAGCTCCTGTACTGGTAGTCTTTCCTCCTTGATCTCGCCTTCTCCTGCGGAATTCATCTTGAACAGTGCACCCACAGCTGAGCTGGTCTTTGACCTCGTTTTCTTCCGACGGAGGAAAATATGAATGAGCCGCCGTCTGGTTGATGGCGCAAGCTTAAGAGCGGTTTTGGGGTGAGCGTACGTCTCGATCGAATGCACGAAGCGAGCAGAGCTATGTCTGGTGTGCCCAGCCGGGACGTGGCGACCAGGCGACGTGAACTGGCGATTTTGCTGGAAAGGGGCCAACTGAACGGCTCAAAGGGGCGTAGAAATTAATAACGTCGCGTCCGAGGATGATTCGAAGAACAGCAACACCCATTAGTGCCAAGACGCGTCACGTTTCGTTGCGCGACAAAATGTCCACCCATGGAGAGAGGCAGCGATCGAGAAGACTTCCTGTTGAGGCAAAGATTTTAGCATGCAAAGTTTCATGGTGGCAATTGACGAGGCTTTCGACCAAGGTGCTCTAAGATTGAGCTCAAGCCCAAGGCCCGGGGCGAGTTCCATCAGCATTCCGCAGTTCGGAAACAGAGTAGAATGGAGAGCTTCAAAATGTTGCATTGATAACAGTTCCGACTAGCTGCAGGGTCGGTGCCAGGAAACACTTGGTCTTAAAATGCGCCGCGGCATGAAAAGGCTGCAGACAAGAGACGCGTGTGGGAGGCTTTAACGTAATGGGCTGACTGACCTCTGCTCTCTCTCTGACAGTAGGATCGGATGCGGGCTTCGTGATGGATCTGCTAAGAGGCAGATCTGGTGGACGGAATAGGAAGAACCAGGTTGCCGATGGTGGTTTGAAAGGCGTTGGTTGATCCGGGGACACGCTGGAGTTTTTGACCTCTGCCGTCTGCCTTACGCATCAGTCAGCTTTGCGCCAATGCAAAAGACCACAGCCGCCGGGAAGTGGGAAACCAGGGCTTCGACCGTGCCTGCAGAAGATATTGCCGGTTTTTACAAAGGAAACTACCTATATCTATATCCTACCAAAGGTATATGTAGCAAGTAGTAGAGTATTACGAATCAATACATGATATATTACAAGTATATCAACTCTTATCTTATCGTAAGATAGAACTTCATCAGAATATTGAAATTATATAAATTATAATTAGAATAAATATATACTAAAATAAAAGAAGGACTGATAGCTTGGTTTCTTCTATTACTATTAGTAGATATATTACCCCTTAAAATTTAACTTCAGGCCTCTTACCCCCTACTAACTACTATAACTAACTTCTAATTAATCTAAAGCTAAACCTCTTATAGCAATAATTAATATACTTATTCTATATTACTTTTTTAATAAGAAGTAACTAATAACTCCTTCTCTAATAACTTTATACTTTTATAGCTATATATAATTCAAATATCTTAAGATATTTGATTACTACTAACTATAAGTATTCTATTTAAATATTTATTATAATTTTAATATCTATAACTATAATATTTTATGATAAATCAAGTCCTACTTATTCTTAAGATAAGACTTTATATTATTGATATAAAAACTCTCTACTACCAATATAAACTAACTTATAATCTCTATATAAGTATAATAAAACTCAGCTTGTTCTTATTAATAAATAATCTTAAGATACGAATTAAATATAGTTAATATATAAATAATACTTATGTAAATATAAATACTCTTAATATAACTAAACAACTTTTAAAGCCTCTATAATTATATTATTATAATACTTTAAAAATATCTAATGATTAATATTATAATAGTGTATTAATATTAAAGTATTATTTAACTAATATCCAGTTTATAAGATTATTAACTTAATATATCAAGTTATCAAATAACTCAATAATATTCTATTAAATATCTATAAACTACTTATTAATTATAATATTTAGAATGATTTTATTAAAACCTATTTCAATAAAAACAATAGTTTTAATTATAATAATTATAATTAGATATTTCTATACTTATTGTATAGGAAGGGCTAATAGCTCGCTTTCTACTATAACTATTAGTAGATATATTATCTTTTAAAACACAACTTTAGCCCTCCTGCCCCCTACTAACTATTTTAGCCAGCTCCTAATTAATCTGAAGCTAAACTCCTTATAGCTTTAATAATTAGTATATCTACTTTTTGTTAACTTTTTGATAAGTAACAAATAACTAATAATCCCTTTTATAATAATTTCATACCCTTATATCTTTATATCTTCATATTCTTATAGCTATTAATATATAATTTAAATGTCTTGAGATGTTTAATTGTTACTAACTATAAGTATTCTATTCAAATATTTATTATAATTTTAATATCTATAATCTTAATATTCTCACCAATTCTTATTTACTCTTTAGATGAAATTTTATATTACTAATATAAAGGTTCCATACTATTAATATCAAATAACTTATTATTAGGTTAAATATAATACCAAAGTAGCTAAAACCATAGTGATAGGTAACTAAGTAGTCAACCTACTTATTTAGACTAATAAGAGTAAAACGATTATTATATAGATTTATCCCTACAATATAATAATATTATAAGCTAAATCTTAATATCATAAATAGAAACAATTAAATATATACAATTTATATAATTAACTAACTATAATATTTACTAATTACAAACTCATACTAATTAGTAGTATTTTATTACTACTAATATTATTTACTACTATTTAACTATAGATTAATAAGAGACAATTCAAAGAGATAAGATTATAATACTTCTAAAAGAAAAATCTAGAAACCTATATAATAAAAATAGAAAAGCTTCAAAATATTATAACTATATACTATCTTAAAATATTAATATAACCTTTAGAAACCTATATAGTAAAAATAAAAAAGAAAGTAAACTTATAATAACTTATTAACTTAATATTATTTATATCTATTATATAACAAACTAATAATTAAAGTTTCTACTAATTTATTATTTAGTTACTTTTACTCTATACCTAGAATAATATCTAAGCTTTTCACCCTATATATAGATTCAACTATAAACGTTACCTAATAATAGTATTCGTACTAATACTAGCTTATTACTAGTTAAAACAGTAATGAAATTACTTATTATTATAGATAATTATACCCCTAGTTCTAATATTTAGCTCTATAGTAATAGAAAACCTTATAGTAATAATTAGGGAAAGTTTTATCAAAACTAAAGCTTAATATATATAGCGTAAAGTAATTACTAAAGTTATAAAGTTAAGAACCTTATTAAACTTCTTAAAGATTGGATAAAATAAAATACTAAAAACTAAGCGTTTTATAAATTATTACTCTTCTATATCTATATTTTTATGATAAATTTAAAATCATCTTAAAATCTATATAGCTACTTATAAGAAGAAAAGTATAATATAAGTATAGTAATATTTACCTATAACCCCTATAATTAAAACTATTAGTTTATTAAATTCGGTGTTAATAAAGTTGTCCTAAAAACTATAATTAATAAGTAACCTATAGATATTTAAACAATAATCGTCTAGTTATCTTATAAGTTATTATCTTAAGCCAAAGCTTTTAGAGACTAAGTGTTAATTAGATAATACTTTAATATTAATATATTATTATAATACTAGTTATTAGATACTTTAGAATATTATAATAATATAATTATAGGGGTTTTAAAAGCTATTAAGCTATATTAAGAGTATCTATATTTATATAAGTATTATTTATATATTAACTATATTTAATTAACATATTAAAATATTTACTAATAAGAATAAGCTGAGTCCTACTATACTTATATAGAAATCGTAAAATAATTTATATTAATAGTAGAAAACTTTTATATTAGTAGTATAAAATCTTATCTTAAGGGTAAGTAAGACTTAGTTTATAATAGGGATATTAAAGTTATAGATATAAGGTTATAATAAATATTCAAATAGAATACCTATAGTTAGTAACAATTAACTATCTTAAGATATTTAAACTATATATTAATAGTTATAAGGGTATAAGGGTATGAGGTTGTTATAAAAGGAGTTATCAGTTGTTTATTATTTATGAAAAGATTAATATAGGATAGATATACTAGCTATAGCTACAAGGAGCTTAGCCCCAGATTCACTAGAGGCTAGCTATAATAGTTAGTAGGGGGTAGGAGGGCTAAAGTCGTACTTTAGGGGGTAATATGTCTACTAATAGTCACAGTAGAAAGCGAGCTATTAGCCCCTCCCACTAATTTATTAAAATAGAAATATAATAATAAATATAATAAAGTTAATATAAATAAGAATGGAAAATCTACAGTATATTACTATCTCTTACTACTATTTCTTAATATATTATATTTATTTAGAAAAGAGAAAAATAATATAAAATCAACTTAATAACTATAATACTATAATAAACCTTCTCCCAATAATAATATCTTAAAAACTATAAATCATTTAAACTTTAGGGTTTAAACTTTGATAATTAAATTAGTTCTAAATCTTATATTAATAAGAAGAATAATCTTTAAAAACCCTTCTTCTATTTATGAAAGAAATTCTAAGAAGTAATGTAGAAAGACTAATAATATAAAATAATTATAGATATTCCTGATACTTCTTCTTAAATATTGTATAAGTAATTATAATAAATACTTTATAAAGATATTTAGACAACCAATAAATTTATAATATTATAATAAGTAATATTAAAGCTAAAGGTATTATAGAATCTTTATCTTTTATTCCCATCCCTAAGTATTCCCCAAATATTCTCTTATATATTAATAATATAAAAGATTAACTAATATTGATTACTAATGATATAAGAAGTATGAAACAGCTAGTTAAATATATAGGTATCTAACTAAATACAACTACTATATTATTATATATCTTAGAGATTTAAAGAAGAACATATTTAATAGCTAATAATACGACTTAACATATAAAACAGAAAGATAACTGTAAGAAATAATATAAAAAGGGACTACTATATATTAATAAAATAAGATAGATATTACTAATTATTCAATAAATATAGTAGCCCTTATTTTTAAATCTACCGTCTATAAAACAATAAGAAAAAGTATTACTCTATATATCAGTAAATATGTATAATAACAACTTATAATACTTATTCTTTCATCCCCTATCATCTCTATTTATTACTAATAGTATATTCATATAACTATAGTATATAACTATAATTAAAAGAACTCAATAATCATATTAATTCTAATATTATTCCTAGTTCTAGCTAAATATACTAACTTATATACATCATTAAGTATATTATTAAATATAATAATTAGATAGAAGTTTACCTTAAGAGATATTCAAGAATTATGATTAGAAGATATGTATAGAATTCTATTAGAAGGGTATTTCTACTTAATAGTTATAATTTATTTAATAAGTATATATACTTCTAAAGCTATAGCTTTTAGAGACATACTTTTAATTCCAATATAATAAACTTATACTAATTATAAATATTCTTTTAATCTATTACTTTAAACTATATCCTTCTTATTAAACCTTATTAATAACTCTAGAAAAGTATAAAGTAAATAGAATACTATAGCTTATACTAGTAAGTATAAAGAAGTATTCTAATAGATTAAAATAGAAATACTAATTAGTATATATTAAAAAGCTATATCTAAATATTAGGGAACATAAGTTATACTTTCTCATAGAGATATAAATATTAATAATATATATATTTACTACTATATATAAATATAAAAGAAATAAAACTTCTATTTCAAAAACCTATAAAATACTTATTAAAATATCTTTTAAGAATAAGAAGAAGTATATTTTAATATTATCAAAAGAAGAGTATTATAATCACTTAAAAACTCCCTTATTAATAGAAAGGTATACTTCTCTATAAGTAAATAAACTATCAAAAAGGAATTAGTAGATATATTTAATAAGAATATCTTAATTTAATTAACAAAAGAGAATATTGAAGCTAATTAGAAAGATTACTACTACTTAACATAGAAGATTAAGAAGAATTTAAAGTATATTAAATAACTCCTCAAAGTTAGAAAGTTTATACTTATTAAAGAAATAATAACTTTTTATATTAAAAAGCTTAAGAATACAAATAACTGTTTTTAAACTATATCATTGATATTAATTACTAGAAATATATTAATACTAAGTTTATAGCTAGCTAAATTAAATATCTAGATAAATATATCTATATAAAGTTTTATTATAGAGAATAATTCTAATTAGAAGGAGTAGTAATAAATAGAACTATAGAAATGCCCAAGGTTCTATATATATTTTAAAAGAACCTACTAAATATTCCCAAAGTAGTATATTGTCTTTAATTAATCTTGAGGAAAAGTGAAGATATTATTTCGCAAGGCATATTAATTAAAAATACATATATAGGTAAGAATATATAATATTCTAAAGAATAAGATATAGATATTGATTACTAAATATATTAGTCATAATATTAAATAGGAATCTATAAGAGACGTATTCAATAATATATTAATTAAGTAAATATATATATATTATAAAATATCAATGATATTAATCTAAAATCACTTCTTAATTACGTAAATAACTACTGTAATTAGAAATAAAGTTAAAACTCCTATATTATATTATAATTATTATAAAAGATAGAAGAATATAAACTTTGAGATATTTATCGAAGATTGAATTATACAAATATAATTAAAGTATTTAAAATAATAATAATAATAATTAACCTATTCGAATATATCTACTTAGATCTTTAAGACTTATAAGAAAAGGTTAAAAGAATATAACTATATACTAAATATAAAATATAATTAATATCCTCTATAATATTATTAATAAAACGAAACTAACTATTAATAAACTATATAAATGAATTATAGAAATTCTTAGAGGCTAATAATAATAATTAAAATAAATAAATAATTATATTATAGATTATAACTAATTTCCAACTAACTATAAATCTAATACTTGAAAATATAATGAAGTTTCTAACTATTAGTAGTAATATTATTTCCTATATTAGTTAAGTAATAATAATACTTTAAGGCTACTTTATAAGAAATTTTAAAACCGAAATATATATAAAACATATTAAATATACTTATAACTAAAAATAGAATACTAATTAATCAAGTATATCAATAAAGAATATAAAATAGTAATACTATATTTTTAAAAAAGTATTTATTATTAATATATAATTAATAATAGAAATTACTATATATCTTAATAATAGTATACTAATAGAAGTAATTATAGAGATATTATATAGTGATATAAATAAGATATTAGAAGACAATTTCATGATAATTCATTTTATAACTATAAATAGTAAGATTAGAATAATTAATTCTAAGAGACTTAGAGAAATTCTTTAGAACTATATTTATTATTATTTTATAATACTAATTAGACTAGAGAGTTTCCTCATTCTAAAGTTTTCGAAAATTATATTTAAAGGTATCTTTTTAAGTATGAAAATAAGAAGACTATTTATAAGAAGCATATAATAATTGAATGTTTTCTAGAAGATTATATTTAATATCTAATTTAATAAAGCTATATTAAAAATAAATATAAGATTTACAAATAGGTAAAACTTTACAAATCTTAATAAATATTAAGTATTTCTTCTTTTGGAAATATTAGTTTTAATATTATATTAATTATTGCCATATGTCTTTTTAATCTTTGTAATATAAATTAACTTTAAGTCTATTTTAATAATCTTAACAATAGAATTAAGTAAGAAGGAATATTATTACTTATAGAGAGATATAACAAATATTTATAGTTTTCAATCTAAGAAAACCTTTATAATAAGACTATTAGTTTTCTTATAGAAATAGAAATATAATAACTCTATAAGAGATTTAACTATTTTAATATTTAAAAGATTATTTAAATTTTTAATAGAATAAGATGAATTATAACTACTAATAAGATTAAGATCATTATAGAAAGGTATTACTAAGGTTAAATAAATAGTAAGATATTATATTAATTTAAATTTAACTTAAAAGAAAACTATAAGTTTAATCTAAAGATTATTATTAATATTACATATCTTAATGATAATAAACCTATATTATATATAGTTAATATATTAATAATATTTATAATTATAAAGTATATAAGAAGTATTTCTATAGAAGATATATAAGATATATTAAAATTATATTAGATTAATATATATTAAAAACCTTTAGATAGAACTATTATTAATATAACATTTAATTTTACTATTAAAAGCTTTAAAAAGAAGTTAATTTCATAAGTAATAAAATAAAAGTTATACTAATTAAAACTTATAATATAATTAATAAAATTAACTAATAT
>QAPG01001021.1:0-12100 GCA_004366825.1 Colletotrichum spinosum
ATAAAGATTTATATATATAGAAATATATAACTAATTAATTTATTATAAACTATATATATAGTAATATTAGCTATTTGAACTTTTTAAAGAGCTATAGTAATTATAGTATAATTTAACTTTAAAGTCTTATAATTTAATATTATTAATATATTTCTAAATATTATAAGGGATTTAAATAGATTTCTAATAATAGTTAAACTACTAAATAGATTTAAAATTATGAGGTATTATATAGAATTTAAATAAGTTTTTTATAAGTTTTAAGATATACTTCTATTTTAATATAAGGCTTTTTATACTATATTGAAATTATTAAGTTTCTAGTTATATTTAGAAGAGTTTTATCTATTTAAAAATAAGAGTTTAAATATATATATTTTGTTTTATATAGATAATACTTTTTTCTTATATTATAAGGTAGTTAAAAAAGAAGTTTTTAGAGTTATTAAAAGTATAAAATATACTTATAAATTTAAAAAATAAAACCCTATTAAATATTTCTTAGGAATTTAAATAGTAAGAAATTAAAAGTATTAAAAGATGTATTCAATTTATAATATATATATTACTAAAATCATAGAATACTTTAATTTTAAATATAAACTAATTCTAATAATAATACTTCTAGTAGTATCTTTTATTATAAATTCTAATTAAGTTATATTAAAAAGGATTTATATTTATTAGATAAAGGTTAGTTTAATTCTTTATATTTTAATTATAATATAACTAGATATCTTATTTATATATTTTCAATTTTTAAGATATTTTATGAACCTTTTTTAAATATATTAAGATATAGTTAATTATATAATTTAATACTTCTATAGGATAGGATTTGTAATATTATAATTCAGAAGCTTAAGAAGTATTAATAAGATATTTTAAATACTCCTAATTACGAGAAATACTTCTTTTATAAATTATAAAGAAACTTAAAGATTAAATTATAGTTATATTATTTCGTTATTTAAATAATTAATTTGATAAAAAGCTATTTAATAAAGTATTATTATAATATTAATAATTAAAAAAGAACTTTTTAGTTTTAAATATATTTTAAAAGGAGTTATAATACTAAAGAAACTAATTTAAAATATTAAACTTAATTTTAAAGATATTTAGAGAATATATTATAATAATTATTAAACTATTAAATTAATAATTTTGAATAATAAGTATCTATCTATTAGATTATAATATATATATATATATTTAATAAATATAATTATATTAAGAATATTTAAATAGTAGTTTTAAAATTATCTATATACTTATAGATCTAATATTGATAAATAGATTTATAAAGAATTTAACTTAAGTAAAGTTTAAATAATTTAGAATACTTCTTAACTTTATAGATTTATAAGTAATATTTTTAAGACTAGTTAAAATAGATTAGTAAACTTCCTAAAACTATTCCTAATTATTCGAATAATATATATAAATAATCTAGATTCCTAAAGTTTAACTATTTAATAAAAATTCTTAGCTATATTTATATAGAAAACTAAAAAATAGTTAAATTCTTTAAATTAATTATAAAAAATAAAATTCTCTATCTAAACTTATATTTAATTTAAAATAAACTATTCAAACCTAGAACTTTAAATAAGTAGGCGAGAAGTAGTAATTAGTATATAAAAGTTAACTTAGGGAAATATAGAAAATTAATTATATCCTTTAAAAGAAGGAGTTAATATTAGAACCTATCTAAAAAATAGGGGGAACTTATTATATCTAATTATTAGAATACTAAAACTACTAAGAATTATTTAAATAGTAAAGTTTTAATTAATAGGAGACTTAGTTAAAATAATTAAAATACTAAGAAGTTAGATAAGTAGCCTAATAATAAGAAACTAGATAAATAGTAATACTTAAAATAGTTAAGTAATAATAAGTTACATAATAACTAGAATTCTAGTAATAGAATTAGAAATACTTCTATTTTAAAAGAAAGCTAATTCATAGTAATACTTAAAATAGTTAAGTAATAATAAGTTACATAATAACTAGAATTCTAGTAATAGAATTAGAAATACTTCTATTTTAAAAGAAAGCTAATTCGAATTCTTTCTATTATTAAGAATAAAGTATAATTTAAAATAATTTCTTAGTATTTCTAACTTTCTTATTCTTTAACTATAAAAAAATTAGATTTAGAATTAAAATTTTAATTTTAAATTAAATTACTTACTATATTATTATTTAAAATCTAAATAGTATTAAGATACCTCTTAAATATTTTATAAATCTTATTAGAAACTAGAATATAATATCTTCTTAACTTAGATTTATATTAATAATAGTAAATAGAAAGTAAATTTTTACTTCTAATACTAATAGTATAAAAATAGCTTCTATAAGAAAAAATAAAACTTAAATAGTAAATAGTATAAAGAATAGTTTAAACTAGTTAAGTATTACTAATTATTTTTATCTAAAGAAGATGANTTTACTTCTAATACTAATAGTATAAAAATAGCTTCTATAAGAAAAAATAAAACTTAAATAGTAAATAGTATAAAGAATAGTTTAAACTAGTTAAGTATTACTAATTATTTTTATCTAAAGAAGATGATTTTTATATTCTTTAGTAATTTTATTTAAATTACTTTTTTAGATAGAGTATATTTTATAAGAATTCTTTTTATAGTAGATTTCTTATTTAGTTTAGCTAGTTAATAATTAGTATTTTTAAATTAGTATTTAAAGTTACTTATTTTAAATAAAATTTCCTAATTTCTAATTTAAGTAGATTTCCTTATAGATTTTAAAGTTATCTTAATATACTTCTTAGGAAGTTTAAGTAGCTTATTAATATTATTCTTATTATTTTTTTCTTTATTTATAATAGATTTAAGTTCTTCTTCTTAATTTTTAGTTATAAGGTTACTAGTTAAGTCGTCTTCTTTATTTTTAGAAAGTAACTTAAAAGTAGGAACTTTTCTAAGATAACTATAGAAATATTTCAAATTACTAGAAATAGTAGATTTTTTTAAAATAGGAGCTAGCTTCTTAATAAAACTATTTAACTTTAGTATATTAAAAACCTTAGATAGTAGAAATAGTAGTAAGTATTTTTAAAAATTAGGAAATTTAGTAAAATAGAAATAAATAAAAACTTTAAAATATAATACCTTAGTTTTGTATTAATACTTATTATTTAAATTAGAAGAAGATAGATAAGAATTATTAATTTTAATAACTTATACTTAAATCTTAATAATAGTTTAATTATAAATAAAGTTACTAAGGTTAATAAGAATATTAATAATAATGAGAATAAGGGGGAAATAGTAGTTATTAATAAAGTTGTATAAAATAAAAAGAATTAAAAAACGCTAAATAAAATAAACCTCTTAAAAAGACTATATACTTAAATCTTAATAATAGTTTAATTATAAATAAAGTTACTAAGGTTAATAAGAATATTAATAATAAGGAGAATAAGGGGGAAATAGTAGTTATTAATAAAGTTGTATAAAATAAAAAGAATTAAAAAACGCTAAATAAAATAAACCTCTTAAAAAGACTAAAGAAGAATATTTTAAATCTAAGAGTTCTTATTATTAACATTTAAATAAAAATAAAAGACAGCTAATATAACTTTAAAGTCTGATTTTCTACTACTTTCTAAGTTAGGATTAGAAAATAACCCCTTAAGCTTATTAATAAATTAAATAAAAATTAGAATAAGTTTATTTAATAAAAAAATTAGATCAAGATATAATAATAAATTAGCTATAATATTATATAATGCTTCAGCTTTAATAGTTTCTTTTTTAACCTTAGTAGGTTTATCTTATAATTAAAATATTAGTAATAACTAATATATATTATTTCGTTTAAAATTTAATATATAGGATCTATATTAATAAATATACTACCTATAAGTATAGGAAAGTGACTATTGAAAATATTAGTATCAGTATAGAGAAAGAAAATAGTAATAAAAAATAATAAGAAGATTGTTTTAGTATACTAAAATAAAATATAATTATTAACTTTAGAAAGAGCTAGCTAAACACTCCTACTAATAACTATAAAAATAATTAAATATATAATAAAGTATAATAAGTTTATTATAATAAATAATTTCTTTTATTTAAGCGTTTAAAGGATTATTTTAAATACTATTTATCTTATTTTATTTATAATAATATATTATTTAGGATTTAAAAGTATCTCTAGTAATTCTACCGCTAGGGGGGTATATAAGAATAAGTATAGTACTAAAGCTGCTATATAGCTATACTAACTTATATAAAGCCTAACCGCTCTATTTATACGCATTCAAGTACTTCACTCTAGCTTAAATAAATTATACTTTTTAAAAACCTATATTTAAACCGTATACCGTATTATTTATTCATCACATAATATTAATACTTCTAGCTATTATTATAATAATTATCTAATTTATATTTAATCTTATAAATATCCTCTTTATACTTATAGTAAGTTATTATTAAACATAAGTAAGGAGTAATTTATTATTTTATAATTCTTCTAAGTTTAAATTACTTTCTATATTAATAAGTTTTTATAGATTTTATTATAAGTCTTAAGGTATTTACTTATTATTTATATTTAATAAAAGACTAAAGAATCTTATTTCTATACTTATATTACTTATTTATTAAAACTTGAGGTATATTCATAATATTAAATATATCATTTTAAATAAATACTTTAGTTTATTCTACTATTCAAAAGCTATAAGTAAACCAATTATACTTAAAGTTTATTAATACTATTTAAATATTAGCTTGAAGTAATTCAATTATATTAAGTAAAGTACTTATATTAATACAGAGTTATAATAGTATTCTTTTATTTTAATAAAGTAATTATTATTAAAGTCTTCTTATATAGAATCAAAATCAAAAGCCCTCTTCATTATTTAATCAACTATAAGATTAACCTAACAGATATAATAATTACTAATAAATAGTATAGTAATATTAGCATCTTATATATTTATTAATACGTTATTTACTAATTAATATTTAAATTTAGATAAGTTAATATTGATATTATAACTACTTTTAATAAACTATAGATTTGTTCTTTTAAGTATTTAGTAAGTAGTAGGGTTACTTTATTAATTTCAATAGTGAAGTATATTGAGTTTTTAAGAGCTTAGATATTTTGTTATTTATAATATATTTTTGCTTTTATAAAAGTAAATTTCTTATTTATATAATTCTTACTATATACTAAACTTTTATAAGCTCATCTTTAGGTTTATATTATATCAATTGAAAAAATAACTATATATAGATTGATTATTAAAATATTAGTCTTCTATTAAAAAAGATATTTGTTATTCATTATTAATTTCAATTCTCTATTTAATATTTTAATTATAACTTCTAATCTATTAGTTCTATAGAAGTAGGATTCCTTATTAGTCTTTTAAGTATAAGAACTAGGAATTAAATAAAGCAATCTCTCTATATTATAATCCTTCTATATATAGCTTCTTATAAACAGTTATAGAAGCTTTCTAATTTTAGTTCTAAAGAAATTATTTTTATAAATAGTGTTCTAAAAAGTATTAATAATACTATTTATAAAAAGGTTAAGTTTAATAAGTAGCTAAGAAGTTTATAGATACTATATTAAACCTCTTATTATAAATTAAATCTAATTTACTCAAGTAAAACCAAATACTACTTCTAATATTCTAATAAATAAATACTTCTTTATAATATTAGTTTCAAAGTATTTCCAGAAGTTATTCTGTATTCTTAATATCTAATCCCTCTTATTAACCTTATTATTATCATAATAATCTACTTCTTATACCTCTTATATTACTCTATTTAATATAAGTATTTTACTAAATAGTAATAAGTTATAGAATTCTTAAGTAAATTTAACTTACGAATTACTTATTATATACTTATGACTATATCTTCTGAATAGAATTTTAATTATAATAAGGATTTATTATACCTAATTGAGGAAAATCATTATGAGTATCTATTTAAAGCTATATATAATTAGTATAATATAAGTTTATTAAGTTATTAAATAATTTAGCTTTCCTTTACTTCTTTTTATATATATATCTATAAATCTCAAAGTATTGATAAACGTATCTTCTCTATACTTATTAACTTCTTATATATTATATTGTGGTATATAATCTTACTATTAGTCTTTTAGAAGACCTCTTTAAATTATTATACTACTTTATTTATATAAGAAAGATAGGAGTAAAAAGAATTCTTTTATATACTATTAATTATATTATTCAACCTTCTCTTTCAAACTATTCTTTATATCTATATAATAAACTAAAGTATTTACTATATAATCTTATATAGCCTAATTAAAGCTTGTTAATTAAGTCTTTTGAATTAATACTTCTCACTATTTATTTAACCAATAAGGTTATATAATCTAACTAGATGATCTATAAGTTTATTTTAATTTATAATGTAATTATCTTGGACAATTATAATATAGAAGTAGCTAAGTGAATACTGTACTATTATTAGCTTTCTTAACTTAAATTTATAAAGAATCTATTTTTATAAAAGTTTAACATTAATATTAGAGTTTTTAAACTACTTATTATATATAGCTATATGAAGTAGAAAATAGCTTTCATAGTTCTTTAGATATTCTTAATAGAGCTAGCTTTCAAATAGTACTATTAGAAATAGATCTATTTTATTCTAAAGGTCTAAGAATAAATAAGAACTTCCTAGTTTTATGTTTTTTTAATAGTACTAATTATTATTCAAAATATCCAAATTATTAGAAGCGGGAGATTCTATCAAGTTTATAATAATACTAAATAACATATTTATTAAGTATTATTAAGTAGAACGGAGAATTATTTAAATCATAGTAGGAATATTAATAGATTTAAATTATAATTTAAATAATGTCTTTTTAGAGAAAGTATCTATCAAAGTAAAAGTCCTCCTTAAGTTTAGAAAAGTTGGGATATAGCTACTAATATATGAAAAGGAGAATGAGAACTTTATAAACAAAAAGGTCTGATTGAAATAACCGTAAAGTTATAAATATATAACTCTTAATTAATTTACTTAAGAAATATAACTAACCCTTTAGATAAAAGAACTTTTCTTTTATAACTAATAGGATCTTTTAGTATTATTTTGATTATAAGTATGTAGTTATTATAATTAGAAATATAAAAACATTTCTTCTAACTTATAGCTTATTAATCTTTTCTCTTTACCTTATTCATAACCTATTAGCTGCTATTTCGTTTTATTTATAATTAAATTTCTTTATTTATAATTTAATATATTTGCTTTATCCTAATTAGCAATGCTAATACTTCTTATTTTTACAAGCTTAGAGAGCCTGACTCTCTTTATTTAATATATAATATTAGTTCTCTTATATTAAAAGAAACAATAAGTAGTATATATTTATAGGCTTTAATTCTTCTAGCTAAGCTAACTATAGACTACTAATATTCTTTTCATTTCTTTTTATAATTTAACTTATGAATTAAGTAGTTATAAACTTTATATTTTTATATCTTGATATCTTTTGAAGTACGTATTTTAAAGTAGTTTTTATATTATAGCTCTAAATCCATAAAGAGCTTTAAATTATATAATTAAGTTTTCAATATATCCCTATAGATATATAAACCTATAAGAAAGTCTAATTATATGATAAAAAGATACTTATATTTTAATAAAGGACTTTTATCTACCAAATTATAATTCATTCTAATAGTTAGTAGATTTAGGAGATTATTGAGTATTCAATGATTATATATAACTTCCTTATTTAGAAGTATAGTAATTAGAATATATTTCTTTATAGTTTAGTTACTTTTGCTTTATACTTAGAATAGTATCTTAACTCTTTACTTTATATATAGATTTAACTATACAGTTTACCTAATAATAGTATATATATTAATACTTACTTATTACTAGCTAAACTAGTAATAGAATTACTTATTATTATAGATAATTATACTCCTAGCTTTAATGTTTAACTTTATATTAATAAAGGACCTTATAGTAATAGTCTATATAAAGAAAGCTTTATGAAGGCTAAAGTTTAATACAAATAACTAAAAGTAATAACTAAAGTTATAAAGTTAGGAATCCTTATAAACCTCTCAAAAAAGATAAAATAGAATACTTATAAACACTAGATATTTTATAATCTATTATTCTTCTATAATTTTTGTAATAGAGTTAAATTCTCTTTTAAATCTATAAAACTACTTATAGAAACATAATTATAAGATAAATATAGAGATATCTAATTATAGCTATTATAATTATAACTATTAATATATCAAACTAGATCTTAATAAAACTATTCTAAATACTATAATTAATAAGTAGTCTATAGATATTTAAAAGAAAATCGTCTAGTTATCTTATAAGTTGCTATATTAAGTTAGTCGTCTTAAAGACTAAGTATTAATTAGATAATATCTTAATATTCATATTCTACTATAATACTAATTACTAGATATTTTAAAGTATTGTGATAATATAATCATAAGGGTTTTAAAAGCTATTTAGTTATATTAGAAGTATTTATCTCTATATAAGTATTATTTATATATTAATTATACTTAATTAATTTATTAAGACTATTTACTTATAATAGTAAGTTAAATCCTGTTATACTTATATAAATTTTATAAGTTAGTTTACATTAATAGTAGCGAACATTTTTATCAATAATATAAAGTCTTCCCTTAGGAATAAGTAAGGTGTAATCTAAGGAATATTGAAGCTATGGATATTAAGGTTATAGTAAATATTTAAATAGAATACTTATAGTTAGTAGTGATGAAATATCTTAAGATATTTGAATGATATATCAATAGCTATAAAGATACAAAGATCTAAAGGTATAAAAGTATAAGATTACTATAAAAAGAGCTATTAGTTATTTCTTATTAAAAAGATTAATATACAGTAGATGTACTAACTATAGCTATAGGAGATTTAGCTCTAGATTAATTAGGGGCTAGTTATAGTATTTAGTAGGGGGTAGGAGGGCTGAAGTTATATTTCATCGGGTAATAAATCTACTAATAGCTATAGTAGAAAGCGAGCTATTAGCTTCTCTTATAATATTCTATAGTTATTATAAAGAATAAGTATATATTATATATAGTATTAGAGTTCTAGCTATTTAGCTATTACTCAAATTTATCCTAATAACCCATTTTAGGTAAATAAGAGCTTGAGTATTCTTTATTATTCTTATAACCCTATATTTTCTATTTATTATAGAAAATCAATTATTAGAATTAAGGTTATACTATCTTAATTATTTATACTCTAAATTAATCAAACTATAATATTAGAATATTTAATAAACAGACTACTTAGTAGCCCGAGCGTAATAGAACCAAGAGTTCTATATAACGTAAAATTAACCTTTCTGAAAATAAACTCTATTTAAATATTAATACTACGAAGTTCCCTACTTCCTAGAGAACTAGAAGTTCCCATTATTATTACTATTTATATTAATATTAGTACTATTTTTAGATATTATTCTAAATAACCTATTCTTTAATAATTAAAAGTTATTAATTCCTTTTAACTTTTTACTAATTACTTATTATTAATTTAATAAATTATAAGCCTAGTTTTATATTAACTTCTTTCTTTATAATATATCTCTATCTATATCTATTATTAATATTAATATCTTTATCTTTATCAATACTTATTCAAATTATACTAAATTCTATATTAATTAACTTCAAACCTTCTACTACTTATCTATCTATATAGAATTTCTCTTAACTATCTCTATAAAACGCCACAACTTATTCTTTTCATACCTACCTTAACTAACCAATTAACTCTTCTTATTAATTAATCAATTTAATACTAGACAAATCTATAAAAAGATTATACTAATTAGGATAATAAACTTACTACTAAGCTAATAAAAAGAACAGTCAAATAATAGAAACTAAAAATCTCTTATATTTTAAATCTACTAAAACCTTTTATAAATTAACTTTTAAGTCTATTAGGACCTTTATAAATTAAAATCTTAAATCTATTAAAACCTTTATAAATTAGGATCTTAAGTCTACTATAACCTTCATAAATTAGAACTTTAAATCCTCTCAGACCTTTATAAAAAGAATATTTCTTATAAGATTTAAACTTGAAACTACTATAAATCACAAATATATTAATTATTAATTAACTATTAAGTTATATTATTATTAATCCTTTAGTTAATAAAAGTTTACTAGAATTAGTCCCTAAGTATGTTAATCTTATTTTAGGAATTTAATTAATTCTATATAAGATTTAAACTTGAAACTACTATAAATCACAAATATATTAATTATTAATTAACTATTAAACTATACTATTATTGATTGTTTAGTTAATAATAGTTTACTAGAGTTAGTCCCTAAGTATTTTAATCCTACTTTAGGATTTTAATTAATTCTTAATTAAATAACTACTTTACTTTTTTAAAGTATTATTAAAAAGTATAAATAAGTCTAAGTTTTATTCTATCCTAAAGTTAAAAAAGACTTAGAATTATAATATTTAATCTATTTGTATAAAGGCTTTACTTATTAGTAAAAACATATTTGTAGATTAAATAAACCTATTTCTTTAATTAATCTTAATAAGTATTATTAAACTCTTAGTTATATATGGTTAAATTATAAAGATAATCCTTTAAGACGTATTAAAAATAATACTAATACTTTTAATATATTTAGTTATTTAAAAAGATTCTATAAACTAACTAGTTTTCCTAATAAGTTCCTTATTTATAACGAGCTTTTTAATATTATTCTTAATAGTTTTAAGTCTATAGAAGAATATTTAAATAAGATTAAAGAACTTATTAATAACCTCTTTTATAATAAAATTAAACTATTTAATCAAATTATTATTATTTATATTCTAAATAGTTTAAATAAAAGTTATAAAAGTTTTATTACTTTAATTATTTGGAATCTTAAATCTAATAAGGATTCTTATAAATTAGATTTCCCATTCTCTAATCTATTAGGTAAATTTAGAAAGAAAACCCATACTTTTTCAATTAATTTTATAACTAAAAAAAACTTTAATAATACAAATATTAAACAATCTTCTCCTAAAACTATTAAGAAACCCTAAAGGAAATAGAAAAGTATTTTCTATAACTATTATAAAAAACTAATTATATTAAAAAGAACTATTTTAATTTTTATTTTAAAAAAACTCTTAGTCAAATAGAATTTAAGAATCTTCTTAAAACTTCTTCTAAAAAGAAAAAAGATACAAAAGATAAAACTAACAACTCAAATTTAATTAATATTACTTTAATACCAATTAAAAAGATTTCTATTACTAAAAATCTTATATAACTTAATAAGAATACTAAAAAGGAAGAAGATAAAGAAGAAAGTATTAAATTTAAAAATATAACTCTAACTTAACCTTCTCTTAAAAGAAATATTCCTAGAAAAACTCTAAATACTTTAATTTCTAAGAAGATTCAATAAAATAAGAGTTCTATTAAACAGTTTAAAACTATTTCATTCTTTATTAATACTAAAACTACTATTCATATAGTTAAAAATCACACTCTTTTAATTAATAAAATTAAAACTCTATTACTTATTAAGTAGGGAGATACTAAAAAGATTACTTTAACTATAAAAAGTAATTTAAAAATTATTCTTAATAATATTAAACATCTTTTATATAATATTTATTACATACTATAACTAGGAATTAATCTATTAAACCAATCTAAACTTAACTCTATAGGAATATTATCTATCTTCTTTAATAAATTTATACTATATAATATTAAGTAGGATAAACTCTTACTTATAGGAACTAAAATTAATAATTTCTATAAGTTTAGAATTCTTATTCAATTTAAACAATTAGTTCTTTATATTAATATTACTAATATTAATAACTTAAACCTATAGTATAATAGAATAAACTATATTAGTAATATTATTAAGTTAATTAAGAATATAATAAATAATATTAATTATAAGTATTCTAAAAGTAATAAACTACCTATTTATAAAGCTTATCTTAAAAATAAATTTACTAATAAAGTTAATAAG
>QAPG01001022.1:0-11795 GCA_004366825.1 Colletotrichum spinosum
TTAACTCTTATGTTACTAAATATATAATATTAGTTAATACTCTAGATAAACTAATTACCTTTTTAAAACTTATAAGTTTTTACTTAAGTTAAAATTAAATCTAAATTATAAATAAAAGAGTTAAATCTATAGAATCTATAGAAATTTCAATTATTATACTTCTACTTAAAACTTCTTTAATTAAAAAGAATAATATTAATATGTTAAGAGGTAGATAGGTTTATAAAATAAAACCTAATAATTAACATTTTAATAATCCTATATATAAAACTAGATAGATTACTTAAAGTTTTAATTAGTATTTTAATATTAATTATTTAGAAGCTTTCAGTATTACTTATAAGCCTCAAAATTATAAACATATATTAATTATATCTATTTATTATAATTAGATTTTCATCTAATATAATATTACTACTATATTTATTTAGATACAAATAGATAAAAAGATATATATTAAATTACCTATCAGTTATATTTATAAAAATGGTTTAAAAGTTTAATTTATAATACTAACTATAAGAATTGGCGTTTTATTTATTTATTAAATAAAACGTTACATAATTTGAAATAAAACTTAAGATTATAATATTCACACTTTAAATCTATCTTATATAAAGTTAGTTTTGGAGTATCTTTCTATAATAAAAGAATATTTATACTTAATATTACTTTGAATAAAAATATATACTTAGCTATTTTAATATATTATATTAGTAATATATTATTAAAAACTAATAATTCTGCTACTTTAGAACATATTTATAATACTTTTAAAAGAAATCTTAAAATCTAAGATTTAGAAAGACCCATTTTTTTAAATAATAATTTAATTATTAACTATGAAACTAAAAGTATTAAAATAAATTAGTTCAAATATACTAATAAAGCTCTTACTAAATCTAATGAAAAAGATATCTATAGTTTTAGCACTCTAATAGAGAATAAAACAAAATTCTTTACTAACAAGAATAATACTTTAGAAGAAGAAATACTAGAATATTAAAAAGAAGTAAGAACTTTATTATATTTAGCCTTAAACATAAAACTAAATATCACTCTAATTATTACTACGTATTCTTAGTTTTCTTTAAATCCTTTTAGAAAATATTTTATTACTCCTAATAAGGTATAAGATTACTTAAAACAACCCCTAATTACAAATTAATGTATAATTATAATAATATTAATCCTTTTAATATATTTAGATTTATAGACTTAAATTAAACTGGAGATATTAATAGTAAAGAGTCTATTTAAACTTATATATTTTACGTAGACCCTTATAATATTATAAATTATAATTCAACTAAGCAAAAAATAGTAGCTTTATTTATTTATAAAGCTAAATACATAGTTTTAATAGTAAAGTAGGCGCTAGCCGCTTAGGCTAGAATAACTAAAATAAATAAATAAAACAACCTCTTCTAAACCTAGTCCAGTAGTAATAGAAAATAGGAAGAAAGATCTAGAAACATATATCAAATAGAAAGTGCTATATTTATAGATTTATAATATAAGAAATACTTTAATTATAAAAGTAAGACTTTAAAGTCTAAGAAGTAGAATTATATATAAATTCAATTTCTCCTACGTCTTTTTATAAAATAAATCCTATAAATATAGATCTATAGCCTATATATATATACTACTTATATAATAAAAAGACCTTAAATCTAAACGTATTATAATTTTCTTTTTAGACTTACTAAAAGCTTTATATAATAAATTTAACCCTAATATGAAATCTATTTATACTACTATAATTACTTTTAATTTAACCTTTTAAAATCTTCCCTATCTCTAACCTTATCTCTACTAACTAATTTTATTCACTTATTATTAACCTATTAAAAGTTATTTTAAACTAATCTTTAAGTAAACTATAACTAACCTCTTTATACTAAAACCTGTAAAAATATATAGATTACTAACCCTATACGGATATTTGATTTAATTTAAACCTAATAATTAATTTACTAACTTATAAATTACTTTTGTATATAATTAGAAAAATATATATAATTATATAACTGAAGATAATTAATATATAATAATATATTATCTTAAAAATATAAAAGTAGTACTAGAAAAACTTAGTAAATAAGTATTAAAGAAATAAGGTTTAGTAGAATATATACCTATAGCTTATTCTAAAAGCTTTAGTATAATATTTATATTAGAATTAAGTTAATTTAATAAGTCTTATTTTGCTATATCTTTTAAAACCCTAATATAAACTTCTTAAATCCTAATATATTTAATTCTTATTATAATAATTATCTAATTTATAATTAGCTTCATAAATATATTTCTAATATATCTATTAGGTTACTATTAAAAATAAATAATAGATAGCTGATTATCTTATAGTCTTTATAGATTCAAATTACTCTTTATATTAGTAAACTCCTATAAATATTATTATAAAATCTAAAAAACTTACTTATTACTAATATTTAATATAAGACTAAAAGAATCTTATTTTAGTATTTATATTACTTATTTACTAAAACTTATAGCGAATTCATAATACTAAATACCTTATTATAAATAAATACTTTAGATTATTCTATAGCTTAAAAGCTATAAGTAAACTAGGTATACTGAGATTCTATTAGTATCATCTAAATATTAACTCAACATAATTTAATTATATCAAGTAAAATACTAATAGTAATATAGAATTGAAGTAATTATTTTACTATTTTCATAAGATAATTATTATTAAAGTCTTCTTATATAAAATTAAAATAATAAACCCTTCTTATTATCTAATTAATTATAATATTAACCTAATAGATATTACTATTACTAATAAGGAATATAATAATATCTACTTCTTATAGATTTATTAATAAATTATCTACTAACTTCTATTTATATTTAAATAAATCGCTATTAATATTATAACTACTTTTAGTATATTATAGATCTACTTTTCTAGGTATCTAATAAGTAGTAAGACTACTTTACAAGTTTAAATAGAAACATATATCAAATTCCTAAAACTCCAAATACTTAATTATTTATAATACACCCTTAGTATTGTAAAAACTAATCTTTTACTTAACTATCTATTTCTATATAGCTAAATCGTATTAATTAATTCCTAGGTTTATATTATGATAACCTAAGAAGTAGTTTTATATAGATTTACTATTAATATATTAGTTTTCTACTACAAAAACACTTATCAACTAATATTAATTTAAATCTTTTATTTAACATATAACTTTAACTCCTAATTAATTAGCTTTATTAAAATAAAATTCTCTATTAGCTCTTTAATTATAAAAACTAGAAATTAAATAAAGTAATCTCTCTATATTCTAATTCTTTTATATATAGTTTCTTATAGCTATTTATGAAACTTCCTTAATCTTAACTTTAAAAACATACCTCTATAAGTAGTATCCTCAATAATATCTATAACTATTTTTATAAAAAGGTTACATTTAATATAAAATAGATAGATCTATAAATATATTACTAAAAACCCTAATACTACTAATATTTAATTTACTAATATAAAATAAGGAACTACTTTTAATACTATAGTAAGTAGATACTTCTTTATAATATTAACTTTGAAATACTTAAAGAAATTGTATTATATTCTTAGTATCTAATTTATCTTATCTATTTTATTATTATCCTAATAATCTACTTCTTATACTTCTTATATTATCCTATTTAATATAAGTATTTCGCTAGATAGTAATAAGCTATAAAACCTATAAGTAAATTTAACTTATTAGTTAGCTCATACTTATTTATAATTATATCTTCTTATTAAGATTTTAACTATAGTAAGGCCTTATTATACTTAGTTAAAAAGTATTAGTAGTAATAGTTATTTAAAAAGGTTTATAATTAATATAGTCTAAGTGTATTAAATTATTAAATACTATAGTTCTCCCTTACTTCTTCTTATCTATAAATCTAAAAACCTTAAAATATTAATAAACCT
Source organism: Colletotrichum spinosum (assembly GCA_004366825.1). NCBI lineage: Eukaryota > Fungi > Ascomycota > Sordariomycetes > Glomerellales > Glomerellaceae > Colletotrichum > Colletotrichum spinosum. Next base: position 3,974 of record QAPG01001022.1, read on the forward strand.
ATTTTCGCTATACCTATTAGCTTATTATATATTATAATGCTATATATAGCCTTACTTTTAGTCTATTAAGGAACCTATCTATATTATAATACTATTTCACTTATATAACAGAAATAGGAATCTAAAATACTCTTTCTTATATTACTAGCTATATTACTTAACTTCTTCTTTAAAGTTATTATTAATACTTATATAGTAGATTAGAATATTTACTATATAATCCTATATAACTTAAATAAAACCTATTAACGATATATTTTAAATTAGTACGTCTTATTATTCTATTCAACTAATAAGATTATATAGTTTAACTAAATATTTTATAAGACCTTCTTTATTAATAATATAGTTATCTCTAATAATTATAATAAAATATTCTACTATTATTAGATTTCCTAACTTAAGTTAATGTAAACATTACTCCTAACAAAATTCAATATTAATATTAGAATTTATAAGCTATTTATTAAATATAGCTGTATAAAATAGAAAATAGTTATTATAATCTCTTAAGTATACTTAGTAGAAATAGCTTTTAGAAAATACTGTTAGAAATAGATCTATCCTATTCTATAAGTCTAATAAATAGATATAAAGTTCCTAGTTTTATACTCTACTAATAATACTAGTTATTATTTAAGAACTATAAATTATTAGAAGTAGACAATTTTATTAGGCTTATTATAATACTAAATAGAATCTTTAGTAAGTAGTATTAAATAAGAATACAAATTATTTAAATAATAATAGAAATATTTATAAATCTAAACTATAAATTCAATAATACTTTCTTTAGAAAGAATATCTATTAAAATAAAAATCTTTCTTAAGCTTATAGAAACTAAGATATATCTACTAATATATTAAGGAGAAAATCAAAACCTTATTAAAAAGTAAAACTGCTTATTTAAATAACCCTAAACCTATGAATATATAACTCTTAACTAATTTACTTAAAAAACATAACTAATCCTTTAAATAAAAAGATTCCTCCCTTATAATTAGTAAGATCTTTTAGTATTACTTTGATTATAACTATATATTCCTTATAACTAGAAGTATAAAAATACTTCTTCTAATTTATACCTTATCAATCTTTTTCTCTCTTCTTTATTTACAACTTACTAGCTATTACTTTACCTTATCTATAAATAATCTTCTTCTACTATAACTTAATATAATTATTTTATCCTAAGTAAAAATACTAATACCCCTTACTCTTAAGAATTTAGAAAATTTAATTCTCTTTACTTAATTTATAATATTAATCTACTTATACTAAAGAAATAGTAAGTAATATATATCTTTAAATCTTAATTCTTTTAGTTAAATTAATTATAAATTACTTATATCTCTCCTATTTCTTCTTATTAACTACCTTATTTATTAAATAATTATAAATCTTATATTCTTATATATTAATATCTTTTAGAATAAATACTTTAAAGTAGTATTCATATTATAATTCTAAATCTATGAAAATCCTCAAATTATGTAAATAACTTTCTAATACATTTTTTTAAGTCTATAGGATTATAAAAAAGTCTATTTATATGTTAAAACAATATTTATATTCTACTAAAAAGTGTTTATCTATCAAACTATTACTTATCCTAATAATTAGTAGATCTAGAAAATTATTAATTACCTAACTACTATATATAACTTCTTTATCCAAGAATATAATAATTAGAATATAATACTTTGTAGTTATAATAAGGAATAAATATATACTATATAAAATAATAAAACTAACTCTTAAATCTATGAATTCTTTTTTGAATATATCTCTTTCTTTAAAATCTTTTATATTAATTATTTTTTCTATAAAATCTAAAAGATTTATAATTCTAATTATATTTAAATCTAATAGTACTAAGATTATAGTTAAATATATATTAATAAAAGCTATTAGCTAAATAATAAGTATAGCAACTTTCTTATTTTAAAATCTAAAGTCTTTTAGAATTTTAAGAAGATTAAACTATTAATAGTAATTTATATTAACTTTAGCTAGTTTCTTAATATTATCTTTCCTTAATAGAAGATATTATACTATATTCCTAATACTACTTTTATATATACTACTTATTCTTTTATATATAATCTTCTTCTTTAGTTTCCTTAAGATAAATTATTTTCTTATATTTAGTAAAATATTAAAATATAGTAAAAGGTCAAAGCTACTAAATAAAACTTTTCATTAAACTCTAATTTGACAAAAGAAATACTAAAATAAAAGAAATAAAAAATATAGAATAAACCTATAAATATAACTAAAAGAATATTCTATTATATTTATCATTCTTTATTATATTGTCTAAATATCTAACTTTCCTAATAAAATAAATAGTTATATTTAACCTAAACGAAATTAAAGAATTCTAACTGTTAATATCTAAAACCAGTTTTTTAACTATTTAAAATAATAGAAATAATAAAACAAAATACTACTTTCTCTAACCTATAGCCTTCCCTCTCTAAAACTTAAAACAATAACTTAAAATCTGAAATTTTAAACCTTAAGGCTAAAAGATCAAACCTCCCTATAAAATATATAATAAGAAGAAAAAAAGAAATAAAACTATTTTTTAAGCTTATAAATATATATCTATATCTCTAAATATTATTTAGAGAGATATTAGAATCCTAGAGAGATAATTTTCAATATACTACCCTTCTTTCTAAATTTAACCTAAAAAGATAGTTCTTAAATATAAAAACTTTTAATATTATATTAATAACTTTCTAAATAATTAGTAAGTATACCTTATATTAAGTTAAAAATATATCTTCCTTATTACTATTACTTTTTCTTAAAACCATAAGTTCCTTATAATCTTCTATTTCCCTAATATTTATAAACTTACTTTCTATTAGAAAAACCTTCTTAAAATTCTAATTCTAACTTAAACTTATTAATATCTAAATCTAATAATTCTCAATATCCTATTAGTATTTAGATAAACTTCTATAAATAGTTTCTACTATATATTAAACCTTAAATTTCTTCTCCTAATAAAATTACTAATTTATATAAAAAGAATCTGATATATATTAAAATATCTAAAAAAGACTAGTCTACTAGTATTCTACCTTTTATTCCAATAACTTATTAATTATCCTTTTTATATTATAAATTAATACAAAATCCCTAACTTCTAATCTCTTATCTTAAAAAACATCAACCTTCTAAATATTCAAACTTTCTACTATTCTTTAATATTATTCTATAATTAGCTTTATAGCTTTCTCTCTATTTTCATCAAACTATATAAATACTTCTATCTATAGTTATAATTCTTCTTTTTCTATTTATACTAATTTTGAATCTAAAACTTTCTATATAAGTATTAATATTTTAATTAGTATTATTACTTTATTATTATATTTAAAATAGTAAGAAGTATATTTTATTAGTATTTAAACTATTATTTAGTTTATAAATAATACCATAAATGATAAGAGCTAAAGATCTCTATTACTATTCCCTACTATCTATATTAATAAAAGATAAATAATAAATTGATATTTAATTCTAATAATACTATTAGCCTATAAGTTATAAATAGAAGTAACTTATCGCTTTATATTATACTACCTATTAAACTTAATAATATACTACTTATTCTCTAGCTCACTATTTATAATAAATATATTATAGAAACTATACTAAATAACTATTTCTTCTTATAAAAACTTTATAATAACTTTGGATACTGCGCTATTTAGCTACTATACTTCTAGCTAAATAGTAAAAATATCTCTTACTTTAACAAAATACTACTTATTTATTCTCTAAATATCCAAATTAACTCTATTACATAAGTATCTATATAGAATAGTAAAACTATAAAAATTACCTATATGCCTAACTCGGTCTAATTAATAGTCTGAATAATACTTTACTATTTTATATACCCCTATATATATACTTACCTCATAACTTTAATTAAACAGTCTACAAAGAACTACTTCTTAGTTATAATACTTGTTTTTATTATATATTACTATAATAAATTTCTATTATGTAAACAATTCTCTTCTGCTTATCAAAATATTAACTTATATAATACTACTTATTTGAAAACAACTAATCTTATAATTAGAATATTAATATTTTATATTTAAATATTCTGAAATAATTAGAATTAATATTAAATAGCTTCTTTAGAGTTGCTAAATAATAAGCAATCTACCGAAATTCATATAACTAGACTTATAAATTACTTAATATAACTATAACAAGTATTAGTTTATAATCTATAATACTATTTATAGTTAAATTGATATTTATATTAAAGACCTTTTTAATATTAAAATAGGCTATAGCTAAGAAGGCCTAGCTGATTAAAACTAACTAATTATTCCTAGTTATAATATTTGAAAAAGCTTTATGTATATTATATATATATAATTTTATAAAAAAGGTAAAAATAGATAGAAAATCTTTGAAAAATATTTAAAGAAAAGAATAACTTATTTATAGATCTATAATTTGAGAATTAATATTATTTAAACAATAGGTCTTGAAATATTGGGAGAAGAGAAGTTGATTTTATTTACTGATATATTATAAATTATTCTATTTATACTTAGAATTATTATAAACCTATTTATAATATGTATTTATAGCTATTTATAAGCCTAATTTTATTATAATCCTCCTTTTAGGTTTATTTAAAGCTTTTATAAGATAAGTTTAATAAATTATTTATAATATTAAAGTTTTTTCTAATTAGGATAAAATAATTATTAAAAATCCTCTTAAGTATAATAATTCTTAAAATACTATTAATTATTATAATCGACTTACTATTAATCCTATATAAGTTTTTAAATAAAGTAAGGCTATTTTCTTTATATAGCTGGGTGTGAAAAAGTATGATTAGTAGACTTATAAGGAGTATTTTACGAAATCTACTACTATTAATCTACTTACTAGTTAATAAACTAGTTTTTTAAGTATATTTTTATAGATATAAAGTCCGACTTAAGGAGGTAATTAGATTATAAAAGTAAATTATAATTTATAAGGATAATAATTAATAATACTTAAGTAGTAGATAGTTTAAATATCTTTAAAGATTATCTTATAGCTTTTTAATATTTTAGTTTTTTATTATACTACTAGCTAGTATTTCTTAAGGTCCTAAGTCTACTAATAACTTTATATAGAGTTTATTATTATTATAGAGTTATTTATTATTTAGGAGTTTTAGGTTTTAAAGTTTTATATTTAGGAGTTTTTAGAATAATATCTACTTATATTCGCCTTATAGGAACTAGAAGTAACTTAGTTGCTTTTTTATTTAATATATAGATCTATAAATTCTAATTAAATTAATAGGGCTTAATTAGTATGAAATCTAGTAGTAGGTAATTCTTATAACCCTATTAATATTATTCTATAATAATTAGATAGGATAGAGGGTTACTATAGTTAGATTAATAAGGTCTAAATATTTTGCTAACTAATAATTATTATCTATAAATAAAAAAATTAATATAGTTTCTATTATAATAGTAATCTTTTATATATTAAAGACTTTTCTAAATATCTAAAACTTTATTATAAATAAAGGCTCTAGACTATTTAATAGTTTTTAAGCTATATAAATATTTATCTTGTTATCTTTCTATAGGAATTATATAGGTATTAATTTCTAAGAGATAAAATACATTTTTAAATATACTAGTTCTTCTATAAAACTCTTAGAAGTTATTAATTCTTTTAATAAAATTATTATTACTAGAACTTCTTTACAAGAAATCTAAATAGTATATATAGTTATTTAAATAGTTAACTATAAGGTTAATCTTATAGTTCTTATTATAATAATATAAGAAGATTATAATATTAATATTATAAAGTTACTTTTAGTTTAAGAATTCGCTCTATCTTACTTAATAAGCCTTACTATTAATAAGTAATACTTCTTAAGTATTCTAAAGAGATTTATTAGAAATATAAAAGAAATTAGCTAGCTTTTTTATAGACCTATTTTAAATAAAGAAGTAAGCTTTATACTATTTAATATATCTTCTAGATAAAGTATATTCTTTATATTATAAAGTATTATATAATTTCTAACTTCTATTTATTATTACTTTAGATTTCATCTTAAGAAATTTACATTCTTCTTATAATATTTAATAAAATACTTTACTAAGGTCTATTTATTTCTATATTAATTAATAGTAAACTATAATTCTTCCTAACTTAGTATAAGTTTTCTACTATAATTAGGAATAAGGAAATTAATACTAAATAGATTAGTTTTTATAAAATAAGGCTTTTTTAATATAAGTCTATAAGAGTTAGGATAAAAATATAGAAAATTATAATAATCTAAATATCTTTCTAAATAATTGCTAATTAGACTATAAGAAGACTTCTAAACTAATTCTTATATAAGTTACTATTTAGTAGTAATATTCTAGATATTTACTTTTTTTATAACTAAGAATAAAGATAAAGGAATAATAATTTATAAAGTTTATAAATAAGTCCTATTTATAATTAGAGAGAGTTCTAAGTATTCTAGTAAGAATATTAGAATATTATTATTTATATTTAGTAGTATATTTAGCTTTTTAAGTTTTACTTATTTTATACTTAGGAACTTCTTATAATTAGTTTAAATCTTCTTCTAATAGGTTATAGTATTTTCCTTATTATTATTTTTATAGTTTTAAAACTATTAAAAGAAATTAAGTTGTTTTATTATTAGAACCTTTCTAGTTAGAATATCTAAATAAAATTTATAAGTAAGGTATAACTTTTAAATAGTTTTTATAGCTTTATAACTTATAGGTTTTTTAGGAATTTATCTAGTATTAAGTATAGTTTTTATTTAATCTAGTATTATAAGAATAGATACTTATTATAAGTAATTATTTTAGGTATATATTATATAAGTTTATTAAGTAATTAGTTTAAAGGAAGTATAGAACTCTCTTAATGTAGTTAGGTTTATAAGTATTATTATTATTCTATAGTATGATTCTTTATTACTATTATACTATTAATTATTTGAGTATTAAGCTTATCGTTTATTCTAATTAATAATAAGATATGTCTAGGCTTTATTATTATTTATATCATAGTATATAATAATAATTTAGAACTAGTAGTATCTTATTATTTCTCTATAATACTAAGTAGTCTTTTTATAATTTTTATTTAATATTAATTAGATGTAGAAGTTATATATTTTAGTATATTCTTAAAATATTTATTAGTAGCTCATAATTTATATATTTCTATTAAGTAACTTTTTATATTTAATATAATTTAATAAGTTGTATAAAACTGGGATATAGATATTTATGAAATTTTATAATATTAAGAGGGTTAATTTATTAATTATGTTTTAGAATATATTAAGTAGTAGTTTTCTTATTATTATACTTCTAATTAATATTTATAGGAGAAGTTAGGATTAGTTAGGCTTAATATCTAATTAGGGATCTTAAAGCTAGTTATTATAAATTCCTATCCTTAAGTATAGAATTAAGTTATTACTATCTAAATATTACTTATAAAATTAACTATTTTATAGTATTTTAAGAACTCTTTCTAATTAGAAATTAAAAACTAAAGAAGTAAGTATGATAAAACGTTGTACTATAAACTTATTTACTTATTTAGAATTATAAAAGTTGTAAATAATTCTTATTAAAATTAGTTTAATACTTATAATAAGTAATTTACCTAAGGAATTACTTTAGGGAAAATAGGTTTTTCTTAAATTAAATATTATAAAGAAGTAATTTGTAGAATTAAATAATAATATTAAGTTAATAGTAAAAAAATAAT